>WNWK01003964.1:0-20000 GCA_009830355.1 Cherax destructor | reverse complement strand
TATTTTATACCGACGGTACACCCGGTATTTTATACCGACGGTACACCCGGTATTTTATACCGAAGGTACACCCGGTATTTTATACCGACGGTACACCCGGTATTTTATACCGACGGTACACCCGGTAGTTTATACCGACGGTACACCCGGTAGTTTATACCGACGGTACACCCGGTATTTTATACCGACGGTACACCGGTATTTTATACCGACGGTACACCGTATTTTATACCGACGGTACCCGGTATTTTATACCGAGGTACACCGTATTTTATACCGACGGTACACCGGTAGTTTATACCGACGGTACACCCGGTAGTTTATACCGACGGTCACCCGGTAGTTTATACCGACGGTACACCCGGTAGTTTATACCGACGGTACACCCGGTAGTTTATACCGACGGTACACCCGGTAGTTTATACCGACGGTACACCCGGTAGTTTATACCGACGGTACACCCGGTAGTTTATACCGACGGTACACCCGGTAGTTTATACCGACGGTACACCCGGTAGTTTATACCGACGGTACACCCTGTAGTTTATACCGACGCTCTGGGAAAACACACAGATGTATTAAAATGAGATCCCTCGTTGATAACGTTAAGTCCGTTAGGCAAAAGGACAAGTGCAACTAATGTGACATTTTATTGTGGCAACGTTTCGCTCTCCAGGAGCTTTGTAAAGCCGTAACGGCTTGGCAAAGCTCTTGGAGAGTGAAACGTTGCCACAATAAAATGTCACATTAGTTGAACTTGTGTCGTGTTACCTAACCGTCGGTAATTCTACCAGAATTATTACAACGTTAAGCCCATACAGTGGGTTTTATCGAGTCACAGACCGACAAAGCCCACCGTGAGGGCGAAACGTTGTCAATAAAGGATCGTACTATAATGCATTTTTGTCTCGTTTTCATTCTTACATTACCTTGTACTGGGTAAAGGTTTGCCAGCAGCCCGTCTTGTATACACTGTTGTGATCAGTATGGTAGAGTGATGGCCTCTTGGGTCCCGTCATATCTACTCTTGAAGCTGTATATTAGGTTTTCCTCCACCACTGCTCTTCTAGCCTTGACTCACCCACCTAAATATACAATAGTCCTACTTCTGGATGGAAGCAGACAGTTCTTCCCAGCAGATAACACTTTTTCCCATGTACAAGTCTCACTACATTGATAACAAGCAGTGGAAAATATGAGCACCAGTCTGGTATGTTACTGCTACACTTGTGTGTTAGTTATCTTGTGTTTCCTTGTAGTCAGACACTTGTCTGACACAACAACACCAGGGTATCTTGCTACGGAGGACATCTACTTCGTTGCTCATCTTTAAGGGAGAAGATTTGGCTCTGATGTTGTGCCTACTATGGGACAGTGTCAGTTACAGAGCTACGGACAATCACAGCGTCAAACTCAATTACAGTGTTACGCTTTTTACTGCGTAACGTAAATAAATGACCTATCTTCTAGGGGTTAACAAGCTGCCTAGTCTAGGGGTTTTAAAATATTAAAACCACATAAACCAACCTAGAGCCAAGCTTGTTCCTTCACATAAATTATGAAGCGTTAATAAATTGCCAAAACTGTTCATTATAAGGGCACAAAAACTAAATATACATATATATATATTATATATATAGTAAATTAACATGTACAGCATACAACCTAATCTACTATATACAAAAATCACCCAACACCAGTACACTTTTACCAAGTACTAGTACTCACATTGGCTCACTGCTATTAGTGGTTAAAAAAAAATATATAGACAGGGAGGCTCCATGACTCTCTTCCCCCCCACTTACACAAACACCAAACCATGACGTCTTATGACGTCAAGCTCCAGCAAACACTCACCTTGTACTGACTCAGAAACACACCTCACCTGGTCCTGTCCAGTCCTGGCTACTCTTCACGACTAATACGCGTCCGGTTTCAGAACAAATTCCGTAAACTGACATTATATGTGGAGCGTTTTTTTATACAATATTTTCTACAATACACTGCGTAATACACAGTCAGTACCAACGCCAAAACCAATCACAGTACCACAGTCAATAACGGCGCCACAATCACGGAGCCAAAGTCAATCACAGCGCCACAATCACACTAGCAGAGTCAACCACAGCGTATTGAGTCGCCCTGAACCCGACGCTTCACAGGGTCATCCACAACATGTCATGTGGAACATCAATTACTAAAACATGGCCAGTTACAGCATCGACTACCATCAACTGATTGCCAACGTAATCAATTTAAAGGCCAGCTTAATGACCGGTAAGTTGTTAATGATACTGGTGATAGTTGTTAATGATACTGGTGATAGTTGTTAATGATACTGGTGATAGTTGTTAATGATACTGGTGATAGTTGTTAATGATACTGGTGATAGTTGTTAATGATACTGGTGATAGTTGTTTAATGATCTGGTGATAGTAATGATTAATTTGATACTGGTGATAGTTGTTAATGATACTGGTGATAGTTGTTAATGATAACTGGTGATAGTTGTTAATGATACTGGTGATAGTTGTTAATGATACTGGTGATAGTTGTTAATGATACTGGTGATAGTTGTTTAACTGATCTTTTGAAACATAATGATCAATTTGACGCCATGGGGGGGGGGAGAATAATATCTGGTTTTAATATAAAACGGCAAATGGTTTAATATTTAACAGTAAGAGGCAATATTATCAGGGTTTATTATTTAACTGCACGAGGCAATAATATGTGTGTTTAATATAAAACATTGAACAGAATAATAACTGCGTTTTATATCTACGATTTAAAAGATCTTGAAGTTACTTATGGTATCCCATGGTAACTGGCAGCAGATGGCGTGGCTTACATTCTACAGTACTCTAACTTATTATGTAATAAAACATACCTAGTGGTAAAAGGAAGATGGGGTGGTAGAGAAAGTGGAATATTCAAATGCCTTCAGGAAGAAATCCAAATATTCTTCCTAGAAGCCTTTTTATCCCCTTCTCCGAGGTTATGGGTCCCACAATTTGCACAAGAGATGGAAGCCATTATATATATATATTTTTTTTTTTTTTGTTATTAACACATCGGCCGATTCCCACCAAGGCAGGGTGGCCCGAAAAAGAAAAACTTTCATCATCATTCACTCCATCACTGTCTTGCCAGAAGGGTGCTTTACACTACAGTTATAAAACTGCAACATTTACACCCCTCCTTCAGAGTGCCGGCACTGTACTTCCCATCTCCAGAACTCAAGTCCGGCCTGCCGGTTTCCCTGAATCCCTTCATAAATGTTACTTTGCTCACACTCCAACAGCACGTCAATATTATAAATATATATATATATATATATATATATATATATATATATATATATATATATATATATATATATATATATATATATATATATATATATAGCTAAACAATTAACAGAAATTATTTACAAACATTATCTTTCAGTCCACACCAGGATTCGAACCTGCTAACTAGGCATCAGAGTGGATAAAGTATTGTGTACTCTGATGCCGAGTTAGCAGGTTCGAATCCTGCTGTGGACTAGGTAAATTCTTCGACGCCTTTATCCACCAGGCCACCATGCATCAGGTACCCAATAACACCGGACATGTCTCCTGATACGAATGCTCCCTCCTTTGCCCCCAGAACAGCTTGAATTCTTGGTGGCGTGGATTCAGCAAGGTGCTGGAAACATTCTTAACAGATTCTGGTCCATGTTGACATGATAGCATCACGCAGTTGCTGTAGATTTGTCGCCTGAACATCCATGTTACGACTCTCCCGTTCTGTCACATCCCAAAGGTTTACACTACCAGATGTACCTTGTCAGCCCATCAGATATAAGTACATCTGTCAGCCCATCAGACGTCTGAACCTTGTTAGCCAATCAACTCTGACTGTTTACAGGTAGTGTGTGTTGCAATCACAGATGTCAGGAACACCTGCTACACAGCTGTTGAAAACAAACACATGTTGCTGAGCAAGCTTGTATTCAGACAACGTTTTGCTTACAAAGTCATGACTTGGTAAAGCTCTACCCAGAGCGAAACGTTGGCCCAATAACACTTGATTATGCAACGAGTCCAGTTTCTTCATTTAATAAAGACACTCGGTGCAGAGCAAACCTCGATTATAGACTACGTTTCGCTCTACCCAGAACGAAACGTAGTCTAAAGGTTTGCTCTGCACCAGCGGCTTTCCACCGTACGTGCGGGCAACACCAGCCAGCCTACGACAAACGTTTACCTCACCACTGTCGGTAGTACTCCATTTCGACCCTGAGACGTGCTGTGGAGCGCTCCAGAGGACGTCCGTAAGCGCCAGTCGTGTGGATTAACTCTATTTATATATCCATTTCCGGCGGATTTTCCGTTATCATGGGGGATTAAACAGCACGGAAGTATTTAACTTATAGACACGAAGTCTCTAGCCTTGATCTGCTTCAGGTAGGCTGGTGTAGCAGACTGAATAACACGGTGTAGCAGACTAAATAACACGGTGTAGCAGAGACTGAATAACACGGTGCCTGTGAGATGTTAGTTGCTGTCTTCAGTCTACCAGTATCTGCAACGATTCTGTCGAAATGCTAGTTAAGGAGGGTTCTTTATACATAGTCACACAAGCAGTCACATCCCAGTAGTCCTCCCTCAACCCCAGTAGTCACCCCAGTAGTCACGCCAGTAGTCACTCTAGTAGTCACCCCCAGTAGTCACCCCCAGTAGTCACCCCCAGTAGTCACCCTAGTAGTCACCTCCAGTAGTCACCCCAGTAGTAACGCCAGTAGTCACCCCCAGTAGTCACCCCCAGTAGTCACCCTAGTAGTCACCTCCAGTAAACAAACCATACCACGGGTGGGGTTCGAACCCCAACCTCCAGTAGTCACCCCCAGTAGTCACCTCAGGGTGACTTAAGAATAATAATAATTTTTATTTCCACAAGTACATGATACAACTTATACAGACCATAGCTAACGTCAATGACATACTATATAGAAAGCCCATGATTATGCAGAGCATTTCCTGCAAATTAGGTTAATTTTGTCCCCAGGATGATACCCACATTAGTCGGCTAACGCCCAGGTACCTACTTACTGCTGGGTGAACATGGTCAGCAGGTGTCTTAAGGAAACACGCCTAAATGTTTCCACCCGTACCAGGGATCGAATCATGGACCTCACGTGTGTGAGCTGAGTGAGCTGGTAGCGCACTCAGCTCACTCGGTTCTATTTCCGGTACGGGGGATAGAACCACGGACACCTGCTGACCATGTTCACCTACCAGTAAGTAGGTACCTGGATGTTCGCCGAATGGTATGGGTCGCATCCTAGGGACAAAATAACCTAAATTATTAAAACAAAAAGACACTTCCAGACACGTTTCACTCAATCAATTTCTATCGAGAGAGAAACGTTGCGTAATAAATATTTGTTTAAAAAACGTCTTCAGTCGCGAGGTCTCGCTGTTTTTACACCCTCAGTTCTAAACATTTCGCTCACGAGGGTCTTTGTTCACGAGTCTCCGTGAGCGAAACGTTGCAGAATATAATGCTTTAGTGATATATTTGCGACATGAACTTAAAACCACTTTTGTTTTACTTAGAACAAAAAGTACACTAAGTTCACTTACCCGTGTATCATGTGTCAGCAGGATACAGTAGTGGCCTGTGTATCATGTGTCAGCAGGATACAGTAGTGGCCTGTGTATCATGTGTCAGCAGGATACAGTAGTGGCCTGTGTATCATGTGTCAGCAGGATACAGTAGTGGCCTGTGTATCATGTGTCAGCAGGATACAGTAGTGGCCTGTGTATCATGTGTCAGCAGGATACAGTAGTGGCCTGTGTATCATGTGTCAGCAGGATACAGTAGTGGCCTGTGTATCGTGTGTCAGCAGGATACAGTAGTGGCCTGTGTATCATGTGTCAGCAGGATACAGTAGTGGCCTGTGTATCGTGTGTCAGCAGGATACAGTAGTGGCCTGTGTATCGTGTGTCAGCAGGATACAGTAGTGGACTGTGTATCATGTGTCAGCAGGATACAGTAGTGGCCTGTGTATCATGTGTCAGCAGGATACAGTAGTGGCCTGTGTATCATGTGTCAGCAGGATACAGTAGTGGCCTGTGTATCATGTGTCAGCAGTGATACAGTAGTGGCCTGTGTATCATGTGTCAGCAGGATACAGTAGTGGCCTGTGTATCATGTGTCAGCAGGATACAGTAGTGGCCTGTGTATCATGTTCAGCAGGATACAGTAGTGGCCTGTGTATCATGTATCAGCAGGATACAGTAGTGGCCTGTGTATCATGTGTCAGCAGGATACAGTAGTGGCCTGTGTATCATGTGTCAGCAGGATACAGTAGTGGCCTGTGTATCATGTGTCAGCAGGATACAGTAGTGGCCTGTGTATCATGTGTCAGCAGGATACAGTAGTGGCCTGTGTATCATGTGTCAGCAGGATACAGTAGTGGCCTGTGTATCATGTGTCAGCAGGATACTGTAGTGACCTGTATGTTATGTGTCAGCAGGATATAATAGTGACCTGTATGTTATGTGTCAGCAGGATACAGTGAATGACCGTACCTACCTTTCCTTCCTGCCTTCCTTCCTTCCTTCCTGCCTTCCTTCCTTCCTTCCTGCCTTCCTTCCTTCCTTCCTTCCTTCACGTTGTGCATTTAAACTGAAAGAAAATTTTAAACACATTAAAATTATTATTATTATGGGGAAACGCTCAACCCGTAAGAGCCATGCAGCTACTAAGGGAAGGGCGGGGAGGAAATGGTTGGCAATCAGGTTTGATCTGAGGAATGGAAAAAGCAGATCCAGCTCCCTGGATCAAGAGTCCTTCACCAGCAGCAAAGGAGCAGCAGCTCTAAATATCAATTCCATTATTTTCCCTAAAATTTAGGCAAAAGCAACGAGGTTTCTCTCTGCTTTATTTGCCACCAGATTATCTGGCAATAAAGTACTGGGATATTTTGTTAAGTAAAGTCTTGGGATATTTTATTAAGTAAAGTCTTGGGATACGTATTTTATTATTTAGTCTATGGATAATTTATTGTTAAGTAAACTTTTTGGGATACGTATATTATTCTTCAGTATTATTATTATTATTATAATCAAATAGAAGCGCTAAACCATATTCTTCAGTAAAGTCTTGGGATATTTTATTCTTCTGTAAAGTCTTTGGATATTTTATTTTTAAGTATAGTCTTGGGATATTTTATTCTTAAGTATAGTCTTGGGATATTTTATTCTTAAGTATAGTCTTGGGATATTTTATTCTTAAGTATAGTCTTGGGATATTTTATTCTTAAGTATAGTCTTGGGATATGGTATTCTTAATTCAGATCATTTTTCTGAAGTTCCAAATAATGTTTCTGAATTTCAGCTTTGGTTGGTTAGGATACGATAATTTAGGAAAGGTTTAAAGTTAGTTTAGGTTAGATTAAGGGAGGTTAGATAAGGCAAGGTAGGTGTGTGTGTGTATACTCACCTAATTGTTGTTGCAGGGGTCGAGACATAGCTCCTAGCCTCTGGCTCCTGGCTCCTGTGTGTGTACTCACCTAGTTGTAGTTGCAGGGGTCGAGTCATAGCTCCTGGCCCAGCCTCTTCACTGGCCGCTACTGGGTCACTCTCCCTGCGCCATGAGCTTTATCATACCTCTTCTTAAAGCTATGTATCGAACCTGCCTCCACTACATCGCCTCCCAAACTATTCCACTTCCCGACCACTCTGTGACTGAAGAAATACTTCCTAACATCTCTGTGATTCATCTGAGTCTTCAACTTCCAACTGTGTCCCCTTGTTGCTGTGTAACATCTCTGGAACATTCTGACTTTGTCCACCTTGTCAATTCCTCTCAGTATCTTATATGTTGTTATCATGTCCCCCCTGTCTCTCCTGTCCTCCAGTGTCGTCAGATCGATTTCCCTTAACCTCTCCTCGTAGGACATACCCCTTAGCTCCGGGACTAGTCTTGTTGCAAACCTTTGCACTTTCTCTAGCTTCTTCACGTGCTTGGCTAGGTGTGGGTTCCAAACTGGTGCTGCATACTCCAGTATGGGCCTAACGTACACAGTGTACAGGGTCCTGAACGATTCTTTATTAAGATGTCGGAATGCTGTTCTTAGGTTTGCTAGGCGCCCGTATGCTGCAGCAGTTATTTGGTTGATGTGCGCCTCAGGAGATGTACCTGGTGTTATACACACCCCAAGATCTTTTTCCTTGATTGAAGTCACCCATGATCAGTAGCTTCGCCCTGCTCACACGAGCCCTTCTGGCCACTTCGGCCAGTGTGTCAATCATCGCACTTGCAGAAGTAGCCAGAAGGGTTCGTGCGAGCAGGGCGAAGCTACTGATCATGGGTGACTTAAACCATAAGGAAATCGATTGGGAGAACGTAGAGCCACATGGGGGCCAAGAAACGTGGAGGGCTAAGATGCTGGAGGTGGTACTGGAAAATCTCATGTACCAACACGTAAGGGACACTACCAGAGAGAGAGGAGAGGACGAACCAGCGAGACTGGACCTAGTATTCACCCTGAGTAGTGCAGATATTGAGGACATCACACATGAAAGCCCCCTTGGGGCCAGTGATCATGTGGTTCTAAGTTTCGAATACATAGTAGAGTTGCAAGTGGAGGGGGAAGCAGGAAGGGCTGCACGAATGAAGCCAAACTGCAAGAAAGGTGACTATGTGGGTGTGTGTGTGTGTGTGTGTGTGTATGACAGAGAGAGAGACCCCTTGCTAATACCAGGGTGTAAACTTCAGAAAGTGATCATACTCAGTGTAGTGGAGCGTGGCGCGTGCACACACACACACACACACACACACACACATACACACACACAAGGGTTGGTAGTGCTTGAATCAACAACCTCGCACCTTCAACAAAGCTTTACCAAGATTAACATGGCTCGCCTCTCTTCACACACACACACACACACACACACACACACACACACACACACACACCGAAGTGTCCCTGTTTGCAAATGATATGAAGTTGATGAAAAGAATTAAATCGGACGAGGACCAGGCAGAACTTCAGAGGAATCTGGACAGGCTGCAAGCCTGGTCCAGCAACTGGCTCCTGGAGTTCAACCCCACCAAGTGCAAAGTCATGAAGATTGGGGAAGAGCAAAAAAGACCACAGACGGAGTACAGTCTAGGGGGCCAGAGGCTATAAACCTCACTCAAGGAAAAGGATCTTGGGGTGAGTATAACACCGGGCACATCTCCTGAGACGCACATCAACCAAATAACTGCTGCAGCATACGGGCGCCTAGCTAACCTAAGAACAGCATTCCGACATCTTAATAAGGAATCATTCAGGACCCTGTACACTGTGTACGTTAGGCCCATATTGGAGTATGCAGCGCCATTTTGGAACCCACACCTACCCAAGCATGTAAGGAAACTAGAGAAAGTACAAAGGTTTGCAACAAGACTAGTCCCGAAGGAGAGGTTAAGGGAAATCGACCTGACGACACTGGAAGACAGGAGATATAGAGGGGATATGATAACGGCATATAAAATACTGAGAGGAATCTACAAGGTGGACAGAGACAGAATGTTCCAGAGATGGGACACAGCAACAAGGGGACACAGTTGGAAGTTGAAGACTCAGATGAACCACAGGGATGTTAGGAAGTATTTCTTCAGTCACAGAGTTGTCAGGAAGTGGAATAGTCTGGGAAGTGATGTAGTGGAGGCAGGATCCATACATAGCTTTAAGGAGAGGTATGATAAAGCTCATGGAGCGGGTAGAGTGACTGAGTAGCGGCCAGTGAATAGGCGGAGCCAGGAGCTGTGACTCGACCCATGCAACCACAACTAGGTGAGTACACACACACACCGTAAATATTAAGCCAACGCTTAATGCTAAACGAACTACTGGATCAAAACTAACCCAGTAACCTAACCTAGCTTTACAAAATTTAAACCAATGCGCTTTAGCTTAATGTAACCCAACCTATGTTATGTTAAGGTAAATCTAACTAAAATTATTTAATGTCATATGAAATATATGAATTTCTTAATGCATTGTCTGAGCTGTCCATCAAGGGTCGTTCAAGGTCATTACCATCACCCGCCGCCGAGTACCAGCGTTTAAAACCATGCGTTTTCTCATATATATATATATATATATATATATATATATATATATATATATATATATATATATATGGGGCATGTCCTACGAGGAGAGGTTAAGGGAAATCGACTTGACGACACTGGAGGACAGGAAAGAGAGGGGGACATGATAACGACATATAAAATACTGAGAAGAATTGAAAAGGTGGAGAGAGACAGGATGTTCCAGAGATGAGACACATATATATATATATATATATATATATATATATATATATATATATATATATAGCAAAAAGATCACAGTAAACAGGTGATATCAAAATATGCAAGACAACCACTATGAAAAAATAGAAGAATTCCAAGCGCTTTCGTGACTACTCACATTATCAAGGAACTATAAAAGGAAACATGACAAGAAGGCTTATAAAGGGGCAGAATACACCTCACAGTCACATCACACTAACAAAGACAACACCTCACAGTAGCGTAACATCTCACGACTCTGTGAAGAGGAACATAAGAAAGGACCTGAAACTCTTCCCAAGAATTAAGATTAGTCCAATTTATCATTAAATTCTTCCCAAATTTTATTAATTATAAATGAATCCAATTTATATAAACCAAAAGAAATATTCATATTATTTTCAAAACTGCTTTTAATGAAACATGATTCTATTATATTCCTCTCAACCATGGACTTGCTTGATACAACCTTCTCAGCATTTTGAAAATCAATTGGATGGTTAAAGTCTCTCATATGAATAAATAGAGCATTAGAATCTTGTCCAGTTCTAATGCTATATTTATGTTGTTTTAATCTTAGTTCAAGACTTTTACCAGTTAACATAAGAACATAAGAAAGGAGGAACACTGCAGCAGGCCTGTTGGCCCATTCTAGGCAGGTCCTTCACATTCCATCCCACTAACAGAATATTTGTTCAACCTAATTTTCAATGCTACCCAAGAAATAAGCTTTGATAATTTTATTTACGCATGTGCAATTCCCACTCAAATCCAACCCATTTCACTCATGAATTTATCCAACCTAAATTTAAAACTACCCAAGGTCCTTGCTTCAATAACCCTACTAGGCAGACTGTTCCACTCAGGTCCTTTCTTATGTTCCTCTTCACAGAGTCGTGCGTTGTTACTTAACTCAGTGGTGGACCTGACTTAACTCAGTGAAGACGTGTCTTGTGTGCTCTCTGTCAATCTGAAGAAGATGTCCTCTCTTGAGCTACTCTACCAGCAGCTGAAGGAAGAACTGAGGGTAGCTAAGCTTGAGATACAGCGACTGACTGAGGAAAACAAGAGGATTCGTAGTAATCCTCCTGTTGAGAATCCTCAAGCCAGGAAAGGAACCTGGACAGTGGCTAAAACGCATGGGACAAAGTTAAGGCTCAAGAGGACGGGTGGAGAGGTAGAAACAACGAAGACCCAGGAGAATGTTGTGGAAACATCGAACCCATTCTCCGTGCTACCCGATGAATGTGAGTCGACTTCTGGGAGCGTCACGACGAAAGACACAAAGGAAGGTAAAAACATTGTTGTTGTTGGGGACAGTCAGGTTAGGTACATGGATAGGGCTTTCTGTTTGATTGATAGGAGTAGGAGACAGAGGGTTTGCTTTCCTGGGGCTGGGATGGAGGATATTGTTAGCCGTCTGGACGACATCATGAGAGGTAATGGGAGCAATCCTATTATCTGTCTCAGTGCTGGAGGCAACGATGTTGGCAGACGTAGGAGTGAGGACCTGACTAGCAGGTTTAGGTCAGCAATAGACATAATAGTGGGAGGGGCTGGGTTTGATTAGTGTCGTGAGTACAGGAGTAAATTCTTAGGTAGTGGTGGTTTTGATAAGGACCTGCCTTGTATGGGCCAGTAGGCCTTCTGCAGTGTTCCTCCATTCTTATGTTCTTATGTTCTTATGTTAATTAGGAAGAAGGGTGGGAACCCTGTCATATGTGGTATTTTGCCAAGGAGAGGAGTTGGAAATGAATGGCTGTCCAGGGCAATTGGTGTCAATTGCTGGCTGGACAAATACTGTAAGGAAAATTCAGTAACATTCATTGACAACTGGGACCTTTTCTATGGCAGAAATGACATGTATGCCAGGGATGGGGTTCACTTATCCAGGTCTGGGGTGGGGGCACTGGCAACTGCAGTGGAGGGAGCTGTTAGGGCTTTAAACTAGAAATAGTTAGTGGTATGGGTTTTGGGGGGAAAACAGAGAAGTCCCAGTGTAGTAATATTATAAGTTGTAGGAGAACTAGTAATAGGCAGAATAAGGTGGATAGTGGAAAGCTAGTGACACTAGATGACAATTACAGTAATAGGTATAGTGGAAAAACAGAGATGAGCAGGAAGGGTAAAGAGAAAGGAGGGTCTCTAAATATATATTACACCAATAGTCGTAGTGCTAGGAATAAGATGGACGAGTTGAGATTAGTTGCAAGTACGGGTAATATTGATTTTTTGCAATAACTGAGACATGGTTTAATATGAAAAATCGGGACTTGCCTGCCGAATGTCACATTCAGGGTTTTAAATTGTTCCAAGTAGACAGAAGTATCGGGAAAGGGGGTGGGGTGGCACTCTATGATTAATGATACCCAGCATGGATTCACGAGGGGCCGTTCCTGCCTATCTAATTTATTAACCTTCTACAGTAAAGCTTTTGAGGCTGTTGATCACGATAAAGAATTCGATATTGTTTATTTAGACTTTAGTAAGGCTTTTGATAGAGTACCGCACCAGAGACTGTTAAAGAAAGTGGCAGCTCATGGCATTGGGGAAAAGTGCTGTCATGGATCGAGTCATGGCTCACCAATAGGAAGCAGAGAGTGTGCATAAATGGGGTTAAATCCGAATGGGGACTTGTAACAAGTGGTGTTCCACAGGGATCAGTCTTAGGCCCATTGTTATTTATAATATATATCAATGACCTTGATGAGGGAATTACTAGTGATATGAGCAAATTCGCCGACGACACGAAGATAGGTAGGATAATTGATTCAAACATAGATGTCATAGAACTTCAGGAAGATTTAGACAAACTTAATTCGTGGTCAGAAAAGTGGCAGATGCAGTTCAATGTAGATAAATGCAAGGTTCTGAAGCTCGGGAGTGTCCATGACCCAAGCACTTATAAGTTAAATAACGTAGAACTTAGCCATACAGATTGCGAGAAGGACTTGGGGGTGATGGTAAGCAGCAACCTTAAACCAAGACAGCAATGCCTAAGCGTACGTAATAAGGCAAATAGATTACTGGGATTTATATCAAGAAGTGTTAGCAACAGAAGTCCAGAGGTTATATTACAGCTTTATACATCATTAGTAAGGCCTCACCTAGATTACGCAGCTCAGTTCTGGTCTCCATATTACAGAATGGACATTAATTCGTTAGAAAACATTCAGCGTAGAATGACTAAATTAATACATAGCATTAGAAATCTTCCTTACGAAGAAAGATTGAAGACCCTAAAATTACATTCACTTGTAAGACGTAGAATGAGGGAGACATGATCGAGGTATACAAGTGGAAAATGGGTATTAACAAAGGGGATATAAATAAGGTCTTGAGGATATCTCTCAGAGAGAACCCGCAATAATGGATTCAAGTTAGATAAGTTTAGATTTAGAAAGGATATAGGAAAGTATTGGTTTGGAAATAGGGTAGTTGATGAGTGGAACAGTCTGCCTAGTAGGGTTATTGAAGCTAGGACCTTGGGTAGTTTCAAATTTAGGTTGGATAAATTCATGAGTGAGAGGGGTTGGATTTGAGTGGGACTCGCGCATGAGTGGGTAGAATTGTCAAAGCTTATTTCTTGGGTAGCATTGAAAATTGGGTTGAGCAAATATTCTGTTAGTGGGACGGATTGTGAAGGACCTGCCTAGTATGGGCCAACAGGCCTGCTGCAGTGTTCCTCCTTTCTTATGTTCTTATGTTCATTTAAATTGTTGCATAAAAACGGGTATAAAGTCTGAATTAACACATACAGAGTCTGTCTGGATAGAATTTTCAGAGGGGTGTGAAAAATTGATTTTAGGCGTGATTTACCGTCCTCCAAACTTAGATAGGGAACAAGGGAGACTACTTTGGGAGGAAATTGTTAAGGCCACAAGACACGATAACGTAGTAATTCTAGGGGACTTTAACTTTAGTCAGATTGATTGGAATTTCATGACAGGGAATTTAGAATCTAACGACTTTTTAGAAGTAGTTCAGGATTGCTTTTTGAAGCAGTTTGTAACAGAACCTACAAGGGAAATAACCTACTTGACTTGGTTCTAGCAAGCAAGGAAACCCTTGTTAATAATTTAGAAATTACAGAGGAACTCGGCTCAAGCGACCACAAGTCAATTACCTTTAGCATTGAATGGATGTATGATAGTAGGGATAATTCAGTAATGGTCCCAGATTTTCGCTTAGCAGATTATAATGGACTTAGAGAACACTTATCAACTGTGGACTGGGGTGAAGAAGAGAGGTATCAATATGACAGTTTTCTTAACACTATACAGGCTGCCCAAAGAACATTTATCCCGTATAAAGAAATTAGATCAAGTAGAAATGACCCAAAATGGATGAATAATAGGCTCAAATATCTTTTAGGGCAGAAGAAAGGAATTTATAGGCGCATAAAAAGAGGTGAGGGTCATCTTATAAATCAGTATACTGACATTAAGAGGGACGTTAAAAAGGGAATAAGAAAAGCTAAACGGGACTATGAAATTAAAGTTGCTAGGGATTCAAAAACTAACCCAAAAAGTTTTTTCCAGGTTTATAGAACAAAAGTTAGGGATAAGATAGGTCCCCTTAAAAATAACTTTGGGCATCTTACTGACAAGGAGAATGATATGTGCTCTATTTTTAATAATTATTTTCTCTCGGTTTTCACACAGGAAGACATTAATAATATAAGAACATAAGAACATAAGAATGGAGGAACACTGCAGAAGGCCTACTGGCCCATACAAGGCAGGTCCTTATCAAAACCACCACTACCTAAAAATTTATTCCCGTACTCACGACACAAATCAAACCCAGCCCCTCCCACTCATATATTTGTCCAATCTCTTTTTAAAGCCACCCAAGGTCCTAGCCTCTATCACAGTACTCGGAAGATTGTTCCACGCATCTACAACTCTGTTCGAAAACCAGTACTTGCCTATGTCCTTTCTAAATCTAAATTTATCCAATTTAAATCCGTTATTTCTCGTTCTTACTTGGTTCGATATCCTCAGTATTTTATTAATATCTCCTTTGTTTATGCCCATCATCCACTTGTACACCTCGATGATATCTCCCCTCATTCTACGTCTCTCCAGAGAGTGGAGATTCAACGCTCTAAGTCTATCTTCATACGGGAGATTTCTTATACTGTAAATCATTTTAGTCATTCTTCTTTGTATGTTCTCCAATGAATCTATATCCATCCTGTAGTAAGGAGACCAAAACTGAGCTGCATAATCCAAATGAGGTCTCACTAGTGATGTATAGAGCTGTAAAATAACTTTTGGACTTCTGTTGCTTATACTTCTTGAAATAAATCCTAGTAATCTGTTAGCCTTATTGCGCACACTTAGGCACTGTTGTCTTGGCTTTAGATTTCTGCTTACCATGACTCCCAAGTCTTTTCACATTCTGTATGATCAAGCTCAACTTCACCTAGTTTATAAATTCGAGGGATATTTTCATTACCAACGACAAGCACCTTACACTTGTCCACATTGAACTTCATCTGCCACTTTTCAGACCAAGACATTAATTTATCCAAATCCTCCTGGAGTTCACTGTTATCCTCCTCAGAATGAATTATACGGCCTATTTTTGTATCATCAGCAAATTTACTCATGTCACTTGCAATTCCTTCATCAAGGTCATTAATGTAAATTATGAACAACAATGGGCCCAAAACTGATCCTTGTGGAACGCCACTAGTGACAAATCCCCATTCAGATTTGACCCCATTAATGGAAACTCTCTGCTTTCTATTGGTAAGCCATGCCTCTATCCATGCTAGAACTTTACCTCCTATACCATGAGCTCCCACCTTTCTTAAGAGTCTCTTGTGAGGTACTCTATCGAAGGCCTTACTGAAATCCAAGTAAACTATATCATATTCTTTATCACTGTCTACTGCCTCAAATGTTTTATTGAAAAACGTCAGTAAATTTGTCAGGCAGGAACGACCTCTCGTAAACCCATGCTGAGATTCATTAATCAAATTATGTTCTTCAAGGTGACTTCTGATAATTATTTTTTTTTTTTTTTATTAACACATCGGCCGATTCCCACCAAGGCAGGGTGGCCCGAAAAAGAAAAACCTTCATCATCATTCACTCCATCACTGTCTTGCCAGAAGGGTGCTTTACACTACAGTTATAAAACTGCAACATTAACACCCCTCCTTCAGAGTGCCGGCACTCTGATAATATCAGCTATAATTGATTCTAATAATTTGCCTACTATAGACGTGAGGCTTATTGGACGGTAATTTGATGGAATGGACTTATCCTCTGATTTGAATATAGGAACTACATTAGCTATCTTCCACATCTCTGGCACAACACGAGTTAGGATGGACGTATTAAACACATTCGTTAATGGCTGACTAAGTTCCATTTTGCATTCTTTAAGTACCCTGGAAAACAACTCGTCGGGTCCCGGGGACTTATTTTGCTTCAGTTTATCTATCTGTTTGATAACCATGTCCCTCGTGACAGTAATATTAGTTAATTTGAATTCTTCAGGAACTGAATAATTGTTAATTTCTGGAATCTCATTTACGTCTTCTTGTGTAAAGACTGACAAAAAATAGTCATTAAATAGAGAACACATTTCCAGTTCGTTATCCGTCAGCTGTCCATTCCCAATTTTCAGAGGTCCTACCTTTTCCCTCACCTTCGTCCTGTACACTTGAAAGAACCCTTTTGGATTAGTCTTTGATTCATTAGCAACCTTAATCTCATAGTCACGTTTAGCCTTTCTAATCCCCTTTTACTTCTCTTTTCAACTGAACATATTGGTCAATAAGGTTAACATCTCCTCTTTTGATGCGCCTATAAATTCCTCTTTTCTCCCTAATAAATGTTTTAGCCTCCTGTTAATCCATTTGGGATCGGTATTATTTGACCTAAATTCTCTCTGGGAATAAACATACTCTGTGCACGTTGTACATTATTAAGAAACAAATCATAAACGCAGATCCCATCGTAATCGTTAGCTAGATTACCCCAGTCGAGATTAGACAGGTGTTCCCTAAGTCCAATATAATCGGCAGAACGAAAATCAGGAACTTTTACCGTATTATCCCTATTCTCGTACTCCCATGTAATATTAAAAGTAATGGATTTGTGATCACTAGCTCCAAGCTCTTCAGTGATCTCCAGATTATTTACAAGAGTTTCTTTATTTGACAAGACTAGGTCGGGCAAATTATTACCTCTGGTAGGCTCCGTCACACACTGCTTCAGAAAACAGTCCTGAACTACTTCCATAAAGTCACTGGACTCCAGATTACCGGTCAAAGAAGTCCAGTCAATTTGACTAAGTTAAAACCTACTAACCTACGTTATTGTGCCTAAAGCCTAACAATTTCGTCCCAAGGTCTCCCTCTATCGTGATCCAAGCTAGAAATCGGTATATACACTAAATCAGTTTTTGATCTAGAAAAAAATTTAGAACCTACAAACGACCTTCTAAAATCTACCCGTATCTAATTTAGAGGCCTAAGAGATAAGAAGTAACGGTACTAGAAATTAAACGCTGACCAGACAATAAATGTTTCGATGACTTTGCAAGTTTAGATAAATGGTCTTAACCAAATAACTTTGAACTTACTCTCAAACAGATGTAGTGCTCTAATATAATTAATTTTCCTATTTTGGACAGTATACCCAAATTAATTTTACAGAGGCCCAAGAAAAGAAATTATGTAAATCCAGTCCTAGCAGAAATGTTTGAAAAGCTGGACCGACTGAACACAAATAAACGCCTCCTATGAGACTTTTGCAAGGGTTCTGAAGGATACCAAGGACTCTGTAACCATATCTAACATTTGTATTTATCTCTTCAAACAGGTGTAGTGCCCGATATGAACATAAGAACACTAAGAAAGGAGGAACACTGCAGCAGGCCTGTTGGCCCATACTAGGCAGGTCCTTCACAATCCGTCCCACTAACAGAATATTTGCTCAACCCAATTTCAATGCTACCCAAGAAATAAGCTTTGACAATTCTACCCACTCATGCGCGAGTCCCACTCAAATCCAACCCCTCTCACTCATGAATTTATCCAACCTAAATTTGAAACTACCCAAGGTCCTAGCTTCAATAACCCTACTAGGCAGACTGTTCCACTCATCAACTACCCTATTTCCAAACCAATACTTTCCTATATCCTTTCTAAATCTAAACTTATCTAACTTGAATCCATTATTGCGGGTTCTCTCTTGGAGAGATATCCTCAAGACCTTATTTATATCCCCTTTGTTAATACCCATTTTCCACTTGTATACCTCGATCATGTCTCCCCTCATTCTACGTCTTACAAGTGAATGTAATTTTAGGGTCTTCAATCTTTCTTCGTAAGGAAGATTTCTAATGCTATGTATTAATTTAGTCATTCTACGCTGAATGTTTTCTAACGAATTTATGTCCATTCTGTAATATGGAGACCAGAACTGAGCTGCGTAATCTAGGTGAGGCCTTACTAATGATGTATAAAGCTGTAATATAACCTCTGGACTTCTGTTGCTAACACTTCTTGATATAAATCCCAGTAATCTATTTGCCTTATTACGTACGCTTAGGCATTGCTGTCTTGGTTTAAGGTTGCTGCTTACCATCACCCCAAGTCCTTCTCGCAATCTGTATGGCTAAGTTCTACGTTATTTAACTTATAAGTGCTTGGGTTATGGACACTCCCGAGCTTCAGAACCTTGCATTTATCTACATTGAACTGCATCTGCCACTTTTCTGACCACGAATTAAGTTTGTCTAAATCTTCCTGAAGTTCTATGACATCTATGTTTGAATCAATTATCCTACCTATCTTCGTGTCGTCGGCGAATTTGCTCATATCACTAGTAATTCCCTCATCAAGGTCATTGATATATATTATAAATAACAATGGGCCTAAGACTGATCCCTGTGGAACACCACTTGTTACAAGTCCCCATTCGGATTTAACCCCATTTATGCACACTCTCTGCTTCCTATTGGTGAGCCATGACTCGATCCATGACAGCACTTTTCCCCCAATGCCATGAGCTGCCACTTTCTTTAACAGTCTCTGGTGCGGTACTCTATCAAAAGCCTTACTAAAGTCTAAATAAACAATATCGAATTCTTTATCGTGATCAACAGCCTCAAAAGCTTTACTGAAGAAGGTTAATAAATTAGATAGGCAGGAACGGCCCCTCGTGAATCCATGCTGGGTATCATTAATCAAATTATGGTTATCTAGATGGCTTCTAATAATATCAGCTATAATTGACTCTAGTAATTTGCCTACAATTGAGGTCAGGCTTATTGGGCGGTAGTTTGACGGTAGTGACTTGTCCCCTGCTTTAAAAATAGGAATTACATTAGCCATCTTCCACATATCAGACACTACACCTGTTTGAAGAGATAAATTAAAAATGTTAGATATTGGTTCACAGAGTTCCATTTTGCATTCCTTAAGAACCCTTGCAAAAAGCTCATCAGGACCCGGCGATTTATTTTGTTTCAGTCGGTCCAGCTGTTTCATAATCATTTCGCTAGTGACTGTGATATTACATAATTTATCTTCTTCTGGGCCTCTGTAAAAATTAATTACTGGGATATTATTAATGTCTTCCTGTGTGAAAACCAGAGAAAATAATTATTAAAATAGAGCACATATCATT
>WNWK01003963.1:119060-151635 GCA_009830355.1 Cherax destructor | reverse complement strand
CACTATCTTAAATTTCTCACAAAATTGATTGTGTGACTTATTTTGTATTTTATATATATCTTTTTCCTTATTTGAAACCATTTGTTATTTATTTCTTAATACATATTTACCATTACCATTTCCCATCCTTAACTATTTACAGTATTAGTAATCACTATCTACTTGAAATTTGATTAAAACCTTTTTACTATTAGTCCACTATACGTACTTTATAAAATTGTGGTAAATTGTGTGACTTATTTTGTATTCTTGTATTAAAACAACTACCTCATTGTATATATGACTTATTTTATATTTCTTGTATTAGAAGCAACTACCAAATAATTGCAATTATTTGCTTATATTTTAAATACCTTTTACCATTAGCCAATTTCAATCACTTTATTTGCTTAAAATTTGATCAAAACCATTTTTACTATTAGTCCAATAGTTCTTTGCATTCATTTACCTCTTATTGCCTTTTATAAACTAAAATTTCAACCAGTGCAATACTGAATCAAAATAATTGTCCATAACAATTTAATACTAGTCATAGAAATTATTCCAACCATTCATTAGCCAGTTCAATTAGTATATCATCATCATTGTTCAAATATCCTATATCTCTGTGAACAATTGTTCAAAATTGTAATAATCCAATAGTCAGTAAGAATTTAATCTGGTACCATATTATTAAGTTTAGCATAATCCATTGTTCTCAAGTCTAGTTATAGAATCACACTAAATCTTATGATTACAAGCATTGATCCTGACATCAACCTATTATTAAATGACTTACATGATTCCAACAGCAACTGTAACTATTACACAGCAGATCAAGCAAAGACATTACTCAGAGCCAACAATAACATAACTATCTTCAATTACAATGTTAGATCTTTGAGCAAACATGATGATGACCTCACAGCACTACTCCAATCCCTACAGACCAATATGTCAATCATCACACTCACTGAGACCTGGCTAAAGCCTGATACTACAGGTGTCTATGCCATCCCAGGTTACACAGACATTCACAACTGTAGGACAGATCAGCGAGGGGGTGGAATAGCTATATATTATTCAGATCAACTTGAATGTATCAATAACTCTTGCACAAGGGATGAGCATGGAGAATATATTATAGCTAAATTTAGATCAAAAGACCTGCAGAAACCCCTCACATTGATTAACATCTACAGATTACCACAGTCAAACATCCACCACTTTAGTAAAAAATTAGGAAACCTGATAACTGATGCACACATGAACAAAGACCATTTGCTGCTCACAGGAGATTTCAACAAATCTTCTACATGACCAGGACCCACAGGTAACTGAATTCACAAACACTATGAGCAACTGCTTGTTACTACCAACAATATCAAAACCTACAAGAATCTCCGAGACTAGTACCGCATTATTAGACCACATCTGGACTAACACTATATCCCCTCTAAAATCAGGCATAATCACAGACAACACCATAGACCACTACCCTACCTTTCTCATAACCAACCTAGGCAAATTGCCCCAAAATATTACAAAAGTTACCTTCAGACTACATAATGAGTCAGCTGTTAATAACTTTATAACAGCTATGTCTAACATTGACTGGCATAATGAATTAGAAACATATTCAGATACTAATGATTGCATCAAGAATTTTCTTAAAAAAAAACACCACCTCTATAACAGACATTGCCCTAAAAAAACTAAACAGATCACAGCTAAGAGACTTAACAATCCCTGGCTAACACCCAGCATCCTTAAATCCATTAACAAAAGGCACCAATATGAAAAACAATACAGAAGGGGTCTAATAACCAGAGAACAATCCAAACGCTACTCATCAATCCTTACCAGCCTGATAAGAAGGTCCAAAAAATTGTATTATGAGAAGAGACTCTAGACCATAAAAAGTGATATGAAAAAGACCTGGAAAACCCTATCTGTAATTCTAGGAAATAAAAAGTTATCCAAGAACAATACCATCAAATTATAAAAAACAGATGAACCCTACATAAACAGCTTTACCACCTTTTATATACAAAAAAGCTTCACAGGTACTGTCGCCAATTATAGCAACACTTTTCAATAAATCCATTGAAACCTCTACCTTCCCATCAATTCTCAAAATAGCTAGGGTCACCCCGATCCACTGAATAATTATAGACCAATTTCTAATTTACCACTGCTTTCTAAAATCTTTGAAAAATTAATTCATAGACAGATCTATTCCTACCTCGTCTCACACAATGTACTCAACCCCTGTCAATTTGGATTCAGGACCAACACGAGCACAAACGATGCTATTATACACATGTTAGAGTTAATATACACCGCACTTGAGAAGAAAGAGGTCCCGCTGGGAATCTTCATAGACCTACACAAAGCTTTTGATACAGTCGACCATGATTTACTGCTCACAAAATTAGCACACTATGGTATAAGGGGGTACCCACTCAACTACCTAAAGTCATACCTTAGCAACAGAAGCCAATATGTGTACACAAATGGAGCAAACTCTTCCACACAACAAATTACAGTCGGAGTCCCTCAAGGAAGTGTCCTGGGGCCACTCCTATTCCTCATTTACATAAATGACCTACCGAATGCATAACAACTACTCAAACCCATATTATTTGCAGATGACACAACATATGTCTTCTCTCACCCAAATCCAGTCATACTGGCCAACACTGTTAATGCCGAATTACAGAAAATATCAACATGGATGACCACAAACAAGCTTACTCTCAATACTGACAAGACCTACTTCATACAGTTTGGAAACAAAGCCACAAATGTTCCACTTAACATAACGCTCAATGGTTCACCCATCACAAGACTCACAGAAAAAAAATTCTTAGGAATCCACCTTCACAGTAGTCTTAAATTCCAAACACACATACAACAAATTTCCAAGAAAATCTCAAAGACAGTAGGCATATTATCAAAGATACGCTATTATGTGCCACAATCAGCTCTCCTTGCACTATATCATTCACTTATCTACCCTTATCTCACCTATGGAATCTGTGCATGGGGCTCAACAACATTAAATCACCTTAGACCACTCATAACCCAGCAAAAGGCTGCAGTCAGGATGATAACAAATTCCCACTCTAGACAGCATACTCCACCAATATTCAAAACTCTAAAACTACTCACCGTAGAAAACATTCATACCTATTCATGTGCCTATTACATACATAAAACTCTACATGCTAATATCAACCCTCCGCTCAAAATTCTCCTCAACAATTTTAATAGGTCCCACGACCACAACACAAGACACAGATCACTTTTTGACATACCCAGAGTCCATACCAACCAATGTAAAAATTCTATGCACATAAAGGGCCCCAGAATCTGGAATTCATTACCAGTAAATGTTAAGTTAACCTTGTCTGAAAATCAATTTAAGACTCTTCTCAAAAATCACCTACTCACCCTAAACTAAATACTGTGGTACCTCGAGTTACGATGGTCCCCAAAATCGCATTTTTGTGTAAGTTTATTTTTTTAAATGCTTTTGTAGGTATATTTTTGGGGGTGTAAAAGGACTAGTCTATTTTACATTATTCCTTATGGGGATAAATTCGTTTGGTAATGGCACTTGAACAGCATTCTCGAACGAAAAAATATTGTAACTCGAGGTACCACTGTACTCATACTGTAAACTACTTTTAAAAATGCTCAATGTTATTTTCCTTAAGATAATCTCAATTTTATATTACCATCCTCCTAAACACTTGTTACAATTTAATATCATCATATTGTCATTTTAACAGTATAATATCATCATATTGTAATTTGAAATAAAATATATAACTAGAATAAACTCAATCAATTTCTCTAGTATTATGTACATAGTCTATAAGTCATTAGATTAAGCTGCCCCTAATGCCATGGCATGTCAGTGGCTCTCCTTGCATTTCAGTTTTATGATTGTAACTACCAATATCTATGTATACTTGCAAAGAAATAAAATTTACTTTACTTTACTTACTTTACTAAAATAACTTTGAGTATATTAGAAAGCAATTTAAAGTATGAGTATTTTGTTTTGGGTGAGTAGGTGGTTTTTGAGAAGAGTCCTAAATTGATTTTTAGATAAGGTCATTTTAGCATTTCCTGGTAATGAGTTCCAGACTCTGGGGCCCTTTATGTGCATAGAATTCTTACATAAAGAAAAAAAAAAATTTGCGATCAGTACTCACCAAGATATAAAGGCATGAAGTTGACAGAAAGTGAACCACTTATGGCAACATCAGCGACTGCCGCTCACTCGGTAATATTATTTTTACTTTTATTCTATTTTTTTCTTTTTTTAATATTTTATTATTTCAAGTAACTTTTGTGACCTGTGAGACTAATATACATGTAATGTGTAATGTAGTATATATATCCACTCGTTTTATGCAACGCAATAACCGCACAAACATTATATTGTTTGCAAAACCTGTTTACACAAACCAACAATAAACAAACAACAAACAAACAAATTTTATTTCATTGCAATTTTACATAGATTTTGTAGTTACAATCATAAACTGAAATGCAAGGAGAGCCACTGACATGCCATGGCATTAGGGGCAGCTTAATCTAATGACTTATAGACCATGTACTAATTTTAATTATTAGAGAAATGTTGATTGAGTTTTAATTTTTAAGTTTATATATTGATTGTTCAAATTACAATATGATGATTTACAATGTTCAAATTATATATTTGTTAAATTGTAACAAGTGTTTAGTAGGATGGTAATATAATAGTAAAAATTGAGATTATCGTAAGGAAAATAACATTGAGTATTTTTGAAAGTAATTTATAGTATGAGTATTTAGTTTAGGGTGAGTAGGTGGTAACCTAATAGTTTATTACTACAGTGGAACCTCTGCTTTTGAGTTTAATCCGTTCTGTGATCTAGCTCGTAACCCGATCTGCTCGTATTCTGAGTAAATTTTCCTCATTTAAATTAATTGAAATGCCATTAATCCTTTCCAACAGAATTCCTTCTCTCAGGAGGCAGGACAAAATACACTCCAATATTATGCTAATATCAACTCTATGGCTTATTTATCTATCACAATTCATCTACCATGGCATAATAAACAATATAAATAACATAGAAACCTGATATATACTCTAGAATGAATAAAATATGTCATGTGACAACTGGTGGTGGCCATTCTTGCTCCTGCTCTGAAAACATCTTCCCATGCTTTCCCTTCTGAGGTGTATACTCTAGAATGAATAAAATATGTCATGTGACAACTGGTGGTGGCCATTCTTGCTCCTGCTCTGAAAACATCTTCGCAAGCTTCCCCTTCTGAGGTGTTATTATAAGAGAAAACGGAGTGTTTGTGAGGCTAACTGCACTAGATCACTAGTATCATAAGGAAAACATAATGTAAAGAAATAAACTGGTGTACGTACAGCATTTACCTTGGACAAGAGATGCTGCCGGAGGTTGATGGTGGAAAAAATAGGCAGAGCGGTGTATGCTGTCAGTGGCCCTATAAACCCTAACAACATTGGAGGAGTTTATTTCGTTTCGTGGGTTGGATTTGTTTTTAGTGGGTTGGATTTGTGAAGGACTAGCCTAGTATGGGCCAACAGGCCTACTGCAGTGTTCCTCATTTCTTATGTTCTTAACTTGCTACACTCTTAATGCTACACTTTATCACTGAACTTACCTGCTACATTTTTTTTTTTTTTCACTTTTCACTGATTTTTGGCTTTTTCTCTTCGAGAAATCCTTCCAGCACGAGGTAATCACATGCACTGGTGATGGTGAGCATTGTTGTGGTATTCATTGTGTCATCTAGTGGTGGCGTTCTGTAGCTCACTTGTTATTATACTATTATTATTATAATTATTATTATAGTATTATATTATTGTACATATTATTATTATATTATACATATTATATTATTTTTTTTTTTTATTAACACATCGGCCGATTCCCACCAAGGCAGGGTGGCCCGAAAAAGAAAAACTTTCATCATCATTCACTCCATCACTGTCTTGCCAGAAGGGTGCTTTACACTACAGTTATAAAACTGCAACATTTACACCCCTCCTTCAGAGTGCCGGCACTGTACTTCCCATCTCCAGAACTCAAGTCCGGCCTGCCGGTTTCCTGAATCCCTTCATAAATGTTACTTTGCTCACACTCCAACAGCACGTCAAGTATTAAAACCATATGCCTCCATTCACTCCTATCAAATACGCTCACACATGCTTGCTGGAAATCCAAGCCCTCGCACACAAAACTTCCTTTACCCCTCCCTCCAACCTTTCCTAGGCCGACCCCTACCCGCCTTCCCTCCACTACAGATTTATACACTCTCGAAGTCACTCTGTCTCGTTCCATTCTCTCTACATGTCCAAACCACCTCAACAACCCTCCTCAGCCTCTGGACAATCGTTTTGGTAATCCGCACCTCCTCCTAATTTCCAAACTCCGAATTCTCTGCATTATATTCACACCACACATTGACCTCAGACATGACATCTCCACTGCCTCCAGCCTTCTCCTCGTTGCAACATTCATCACCCATGCTTCACACCCATATAAGAGCGTTGGTATAACTATACTCTCATACATTCCCCTCTTTACTTCCATGGACAAGGTTCTTTGTCTCCACAGACTCCGAAGTGCTCCACTCACCCTTTTCCCCTCATCAATTCTATGATTCACCTCATCCTTCATAGACCCATCTGCCGACATGTCCACTCCCAAATATCTGAATACATTCACCTCCTCCATACTCTCTCCCTCCAATCTGATATCCAATCTTTCGTCACCTATTCTTTTGTTATCCTCATCACCTTACTCTTTCCTATATTCACTTTCAATTTTCTTCTTTTACACACCCTACCAAATTCATCCACCAACCTCTGCAGCTTCTCTTCAGAATCTCCCAAAGCACAGTGTCATCAGCAAAAAGCAACTGTGACAACTCCCACTTTGTATTTGCTTCTTTATCTTTTAGCCCAACACCTCTTGCCAAGACCCTCGCATTCACTTCTCTTACAACCCCATCTATAAATATATTGAACAACCACGGTGACATCACACATCCTTGTCTAAGGCCCACTTTTACTGGGAAATAGTCCCTTCCCTCCTACACACTCTAACCTGAGCCTCACTATCCTCATAAAAACTCTTCACTGCTTTCAGTAACCTTCCTCCTATTCCATACACCTGCAACATCTGCCACATTGCCCCCTATCTACCCTATCATACGCCTTTTCCAAATCCATAAATGCCACAAAAACATCTTTACCCTTATCCAAATACTGTTCACCTATATGTTTCACTGTAAACACTTGGTCTACACACCCCTACCTTTCCTAAAGCCCCTTGTTCATCTGCTATCCTGCTTTCTGTTTTACTCTTAATTCTTTCAATAATAACTCTACCATACACTTTACCAGGTACACTCAACAGACTTATTCCCTATAATTTTTGCACTCTCTTTTGTCCCCTTTGCCTTTATACAAAGGAACAATACACGCTCTCTGCCAATCCCTAGGTACCTTACCCTCTTCCATACATTTATTAAATAATAGCACCAACCACTCCAAAATTATATCCCCACCTGCTTTTAACATTTCTATCTTTATCCCATCAATCCCAGCTGCCTTACCCCCTTTCATTCTAACCACTGCCTCACGAACTTCCCCTACACCCACAACTGGCTCTTCCACACTCCTACAAGATGTTATTCCTCCTTGCCCTACACACGAAATCACAGCTTCCCTGTCTTCATCAACATTTAACAAATCCTCAAAATATTCTCTCCATCTTCCCGATACCTCTAACTCTCCATTTAATAACTCTCCTCTCCTATTTTTAACTGTCAAATCCATTTGTTCTCTAGGCTTCCTCTTATACGTATTATTCCTCTTATACGTATTATTATTATATTATATTAGTATTATTATTATATATTATTATTATTATTATAATGGGGAAGCGCTAAATCTGTAGGATTATACAGATGAGATGGAAGGTATTCAGGCTTAATTTAGAAAACTGGAGCACAGATACAATTCCCTAGATCAAGAGTCCCTCACCAGCGTCAAGGACCCTCCCTTGAGGGGAAAGCTCGCAACCTGAATTTTGGCTCGTATCCAGGAGCAAAAAATCAACCGAGCGACGGCTCATATCCTGAAAAACTCACATGGTTGGGCACTCGTAAGCAGAGGTTCCACTGTATTGTTCTATAATATATATAGACATATAGAGTCACTGGACACATTCCTAGAACTGCTACAGCTTGCGGAAGGTTGTTGTGTGTGGGTGGTTGAACGTAGCCATTGTTGTGAATGTGGTAAGAGCGGCATAGCTGGTGTCACATTACACAACCACCACAACCCATTACCCATACCATCTTCCCCAACAAGCATGCTGTCTGCCCCACCACCTCCTTGCATTACAGTTATATAATTGTAACTACCAATAACTATGTATACTTGTAACTTGCATCGAAATAAAAATATTATTATTATTATTATTATTATATTATTATTATTATTATTATTATTATTATTACTTTTTTGGGTTATAATATGTGATGGTCGTCTGGGGTTTCAGCACTATTTCTGGTGTCCTGGGCATTGCTTTCGGTCACAAACTCCTCATAACCATGAAATTCATCTTCACTGACACTTCAGTCTGTGTTAGAACTATCACTTGGGAAGAGAAGAGTCCCAATTTGCAGGGGAATGAGGTATTTCCTGCCGCAAAGCATGGTAAACAAGGCCTACTGAAATGGGACTCCCACAATGCACCACTGGCTCCCTGATTTTTTTATTCTGCACACACTGACCATGCAGACCCATTCTCTCACATGTAGGTCTACCAGCTTTCTCCCGCTAGATTTGAAGCTGCTAGAATTTTGGCGTACTAATACGTCACCAACACTGGCTTGTAAGATACCTATACAGCACCGACAGTAAAAGGGTTAAGGTAAAATAAAGATTTATTAAAAAGTTAACCACTCTTATCTTGTCTAGACTTAAGTAGTTATTATGTGCTAGGATTAGTCTGCCCAAAATGCCCCAGCACGATTGTGGCTTTTTTTGTACTTAAAACCCTATACCGCGCCGGCATCACATACGAGGCGCAAAAAGCATGGTTTTCATGGCGCCATGATCACAAAGCATATCCTCAGAGAGACTTCAAATTTCACTCCAACCAATCACAAGCCTTCTGGGCAGAGCTTGAATGTGTTGTCACTTGGGTGTTGTCGACTGCTATTGGCTGGGAGCTGCAGAAGTCTTCAGTACTGTCTGAAGTGTTGAAGAAGCAGCATATCCAACCTGACTCTCTTCATATTTCACCAATTTTCACCACTCCAGAATGGCGGTAAGTTACTGAATGTGTTTCCAGTGCATTATTGAATGTTTTATCCTCATTTTGAGATGTAAATGATTTGCCTGAGGTATTTATAAGTAACAAATGAATGCACTTGAAGTTTTATTCACATTTTTGGTATCATTTATGAGGCTCGGCCTGACAAGTATAGAATGTCACGTGCCACTGAGTGTATCATATGTGAGGCCAAAACAGACAATGGTGATAAAAAATTTGCCAATGAAGGTATCATATATCATGGATTAACAAATAACAATAAGGCCATCTTTGTCAATAATAGCTATCAATTGCATGCTGAATCAAATACATTGATATGTGAGTGCTTTTACCTTGTAAATATATAAAATTTGCTCAATTTCGATGCTCATTTTGTGTTTTCTGTTCATTTCAGTTAAACACAAATGTTTTATGGATCAAGGGCTCAAAGAAAAAGGGATTACATTGTGCCAGAGTTATGTGATGACAGTGACAGTAATGAGGAAGTGGATTCTGTGGATGAATATGAGCCACCACGGCAAGATGCTTCCTCTTCAAGTGAAGATGAACATGAAGATTTGTCTACTAGAAGGTACAGCAAGGAGAACAAACAAAAGGTGGATGTTGACTGTCCTGCAGTCATAAAGAGTTATAATGCCCATATGGGAGGCATAGATAAGAATGATATGTTGGTGCACCTCTAAAGTCTCCACTCAAAGCAAACGCTGGTACATGAGGCTGTTTGGATGTCATTGATCTTTGTTGTGTCAATGGCTGGTTGTTGTACAGGCGTGACTGTGCTGCTCTGAAGAGAAATACATGAACCTCAAGGATTTCTGGTTTTCCATCTCCCATTCAAACAAGAAAGCCAACCAAGGGAATCCCAAGGAGCATGAGATCCTCTCCAAGTTGTTCAACTTCACAGTCTTCTTCAATTGAAGAAAATTTCATTCTATGGAAAAGAAATCATGAGAATACAAGATATGATGAAACACTACCTCACTGGCCAGTTTCTACAAAAGGCTTTCATATAAACATTGCAACACCAACGACAAAAGGATCTACTGGTCCTTTTCTTGTTCCTTCTGCAAGGTTAATCTGTCTAAACTCAACCAGACATTGTTTGTGGAATTCCATAAGAAACAAGATGCATAAATACCTCTGATAAAAATGTTTGTCACAATAAATACAGAAAGGATACTCATTTGGTGCCATATCCATATTTTTGTAACATTTTTGCAATTTTTGTATAATGTCAAATACTCTAAATGTGTTAAAATGATTGAAATCAAGTTACTGTGCCTTTGGTTTAACCCAGTTGTTTATTAATAAACCTTAAATGTATATATATGTCTTTTATTATCAGTTATTAGTAGCTGTTATGATTCTTTTAGACACATACCGTTGTCAGGAATTGCATCAAATCTGATGCAAATCTGTCACCTGTAGTTTAACCTTTGTTGGGATTGGCCTCATATTCGATTCCACCAAAAAGGCCATTTTATGGCCAAAAAATAAATAAACTTGAAAAAGGACAACAAATAAATAGGTCTTAGAATTGCTTATATTATCAGAATATGGGTTGCAAATGTTGCACTTTCTCAAATTTGATTCATGGCCTGGTAAAGGGTTAAAAAATCAAAATTGTAATTACACATTGTAACCTTTGCAAAGAAATAAAATGTTTATTCTTTATTCTTTAACCATTCATATTGTAATTTTAGTTTTTGATCATCACATTAAATTTTTAATTTATTCATTAAGAGTAATATATCAAATTTTTAGGAAAAGTTTGGCAGTTTGTTTAATTACATAATTCATACATTTTTTATCAACAGTCAAAAACCCTGTCTGGAGGAATGAAACGAAAACTTTCCGTTGGTGTTGCACTTTGTGGTGGAAGTCGTGTTGTCTTCCTGGATGAACCCACATCGGGCATGGATCCAGGTGCACGCCGACTTATCTGGGATTTACTTCAGGAAGAAAGATCTGGGCGTACTATACTTCTCACAACACACTTCATGGAAGAAGCTGATCTCCTTGGAGATCGAATTGCCATAATGGCTAATGGTGTTGTTCAGTGCTGTGGTTCATCCTTGTTTTTAAAGAGGCGCTATGGTTAGTTAACTATTTATTCACAGCTGCATGGCTCTTACTAAAACAAAGAGGGGTATACTTTTTCCTTGATGTTATATATGAGTATGTATTTAGTCAACAATACAGTTCCTTTATTTAATACTGGACTCTGCTTCCTATTGGTGAACCATGACTCGATCCATGACAGCACTTTTCCCTTAATCCCATGGGCTACCACTTTCTTTAACAGTCTCTGATGTGGTACTCTATCTATCAAAAGCCTTACTAAACTCCAAATAAACAGTATCAATTTCTTTATCGTGATCAATGGCCTCAAAAGCTTTACTGAAGAAAGTTAGTAAATTAGTTAGGCAGGATCGGCCTCTTGTAAATCCATGCTGAGTATCATTAATCAAGTTATGCTTATCAAGATTCAAATTGACCTGGTGCTCAATTGAACAGGTGCTCCCGCAAGGTACTAAGTACTTACAGAATTTTTTAATACTGTGCATACCAAGTGTTAAGACCCATTCTATACTGACCAGGCATCTCAGGCCAATTGTCCCAAATTTAGAGGCAGGAAAAATAAAACGTTGATCTACATTTGGAGCACTTGTGGTAAGAACATAGATCTACGTTTGGACAGTTAAGGGGTTAAGAGGTGTGGTGAAGAGCTCTTAATTCAAGGAATTAAAGCTGCTTTTCCCTTTGATCAAATCTGATTAATTCCCATTCCATGGGTGCTATAAGTCTTCTACAGGTTTTGCAATTTCTGCTGTAATAAATTCAGATTCAGATTCAGATTTTTTTATTTCTCTGTAAAGATTACAATGTGTGGTTTACATTTATAAGACAACAATTACAAAGATGGCCATTAGCATGCCTAGCATGCCTGGGCATGCTAGTCATTTTGGGCAGACTAATACTAGTTCTTAATCTATAGTATTACAAATTGCAAATGAATACAAATTTCAAATGATTAAATAGATTTACAATAGTGAGGTAGTTCAGAATATTTAGATTGTAAAATTAGTAATGAGAATGGTTTTGTCTTGGCATGTTACATAGTTTCTATTAAAGCTCTTGTATTGGAGTATATCAGGCAAACTTAAGACTAGTTTGAGATTTATTAGACAATAGTTATATTCAGGATTTTGTGTTTACTGTCCTTTGGGTCAGTGTTGGTGTAGATGAGGAGGAGGAGGATGTGTGTGTGTGTGTGTGTGTGCATGAATTGGAGGTTTTCATGTATTTAGGTGATGGTGGAGTGTGTTAGTGAGATAAGATGTTTTTTGATGATAGTGTTGAAAATGGTGGCTGAGTCTGAAGTTCTGGAGTTTTCAGGTAGGGAGTTCCAGATTTTAGGCCCTTTAATGTACATTGAGCGTTTGTATAAATTTAGCCGGACACGGGGAATGTCATAAAGATTTTTGTGTCTGGTATTGTGCCTATGGGTCCTGTCACAACTATCAAGAATGCGTTTTAGTTCGGGGTTAATATTGGAATTTATGGTTTTGTACATGTAGGTTGCACAGTAGTAAGTGTGGATGTTCTGAACAGTGAGTAAATTTAGGTCTTTGAAGAGTGGTGGGGTGTGTTGCCTGGGATTGGATTGCGTGATAATTCTCATTGCGGCTTTTTGTTGATTTAGTATTGGTTTTAGGTGGGTTGTTGCTGTTGATCCCCAAGCACATATGGCATAGGTGAGGTAGGGATAGATGAGTGAATAGTATAGTGTGAGTAGGGCTAATTGTGGTACAGAGTAACGTATCTTACAGAGGATCCCAACCGTTTTGGATACTTTTTTTGCTATGTGTTTGATATGGGTGCTGAAATTCAGGTTCCTCTCAAGGTGTAGGCCCAGCAATAGGAGTGTTGTCAATCATTATGTTCAGTTCTGCAACACCTGTTCTGTTACCAAACATAATGTAGAAGGTTTTGTCAGTGTTAAGTGTAAGTTTGTTGGCTGTCATCCAGGTTGATATTTTTAGTAGCTTTTAAGAACATAAGAAAGGAGGAACACTGCAGCAGGCCTGTTGGCCCATACTAGGCAGGTCCTTCACATTCCATCCCACTAACAGAATATATGTTCAACCTAATTTTCAATGCTACCCAAGAAATAAGCTTTGATAATTTTATATACTCATGTGCAATTCCCACTCAAATCCAACCCCTCTCACTCATGAATTTATCCAACCTAAATTTAAAACTACCCAAGGTCCTTGCTTCAATAACCCTACTAGGCAGACTGTTCCACTCATCAACTACCCTATTTCCAAACCAATACTTTCCTATATCCTTTCTAAATCTAAACTTATCTAACTTGAATCCATTATTGCGGGTTCTCTCTTGGAGAGATACCCTCAAGACCTTATTTATATCCCCTATGTTAATACCCATTTTTCACTTGTATACCTCGATCATGTCTCCCCTCATTCTACGTCTTGCAAGTGAATGTAATTTAAGGGTCTTCAATCTTTCTTTCGTAAGGAAGATTTCTAATGCTATGTATGAATTTAGTCATTCTACGCTGAATGTTTTCTAACGAATTTATGTCCATTCTGTAATATGGAGACCAGAACTGAGCTGCATAATTTAGGTGAGGCCTTACTAATGATGTATAAAGCTGTAATATAACCTCTGGACGTCTGTTGCTAACACTTCTTGATATAAATCCCAGTAATCTATTTGCCTTATTACGTACGCTTAGGCATTGCTGTCTTGGTTTAAGGTTGCTGCTTACCATCACCCCCAAGTCCTTCTCGCAATCTGTATGGATAAGTTCTACGTTATTTAACTTATAAGTGCTTGGGTTATGGACACTCCCGAGCTTCAGAACCTTGCATTTATCTACATTGAACTGCATCTGCCACTTTTCTGACCACGAATTAAGTTTGTCTAAATCTTCCTGAAGTTCTATGACATCTATGTTTGAATCAATTATCCTACCTATCTTCGTGTCGTCGGCGAATTTGCTCATATCACTAGTAATTCCCTCGTCAAGGTCATTGATATATATTATAAATAACAATGGGCCTAAGACTGATCCCTGTGGAACACCACTTGTTACAAGTCCCCATTCGGATTTAACCCCATTTATGCACACTCTCTGCTTCCTATTGGTGAGCCAATGACAGCAGCACTTTTCCCCAATGCCATGAGCTGCCACTTTCTTTAACAGTCTCTGGTCCGGTACTCTATCAAAAGCCTTACTGAAGTCTAAATAAATAATATCGAATTCTTTATCGTGATCAACAGCCTCAAAAGCTATACTGAAGAAGGTTAATAAATTAGATAGGCAGGAACGGCCCCTCATGAATCCATGCTGAGTATCATTAATCAAATTATTGTTATCTAGATGGTTTCTAATTTTTTTTTTTTTTTCAACAAGTCGGCCGTCTCCCACCGAGGCAGGGTGACCCAAAAAGAAAGAAAATCCCCAAAAAGAAAATACTTTCATCATCATTCAACACTTTCACCACACTCGTACATATTCACTGTCTTTGCAGAGGAGCTCAGATACGACAGCTGAGAATAGTCCCTCCCAGCTGTCACTATCTCAGACCCCTCCTTTAAAGTGCAGGCATTGTACTTCCCATTTCCAGGACTCAAGTCCAACTAAATCAATTAACTGGTTTCCCTGAATCCCTTCACAAAATGTTACCCTGCTCACACTCCAACAGATCGTCATGTCCCAAAAACCATTCGTCTCCATTCACTCCTATCTAACACGCTCACACATGCTTGCTGGAAGTCCAAGCCCCTCGCCCACAAAACCTCCTTTACCCCTTCCCTCCAACCTTTTCTAGGACGACCCCTACCCCGCCTTCCTTCCCCTACAGATTTATACGCTCTCCAAGTCATTCTACTTTGATCCATTCTCTCTAAATGACCAAACCACCTCAACAACCCCTCTTCAGCCCTCTCACAAATACTTTTAGTAACTCCACACCTTCTCCTAATTTCCACATTCCAAATTTTCTGCATAATATTTACACCACACATTGCCCTTAGACAGGACATCTCCACTGCCTCCAGCCTCCTCCTTGCTGCAGCATTTGCAACCCATGCTTCACACCCATATAAGAGTGTTGGTACCACTATACTTTCGTACATTCCCTTCTTTGCCTCCATGGATAATGTTTTTTGTCTCCACAGATACCTCAATGCACCACTCACCTTTTTTCCTTCATCAATTCTATGGTTATCCTCATCCTTCATAAACCCATCCGCTGACACGTCAACTCCCAAATATCTGAAAACATTTTCTTCTTCCATAATCCCTCTCTCCAATGTGATATCCAATTTTTCTTTATTTAAATCGTTTGATACCCTCATCACCTTACTCTTATCTATGTTCACTTTTAACTTTCTACCTTTACACACTCTTCCAAACTCGTCCACTAACCTTTGCAACTTTTCTTTAGAATCTCCCATAAGCACAGTATCATCAGTAAAAAGTAACTGTGTCAACTTCCATTTTGCATTTAATTCTCCATAATTTAATCCCACGCCTCTCCCCAACACCCTAGCATTTACTTCTTTTACAACCCCATCTATATCAGCTATAATTGACTCTAGTAATTTGCCTACTATTGAGGTCAGGCTTATTGGGCGGTAATTTGACGGTAGTGACTTGTCCCCTGCTTTAAAAATAGGAATTACATTAGCCATCTTCCACATATCAGACACTACACCTGTTTGAAGAGATAAATTAAAAATGTTAGATAATGGTTCACAGAGTTCCATTTTGCATTCCTTAAAAACCCTTGCAAAAAGCTCATCAGGACCCGGCGATTTATTTTGTTTCAGTCGGTCTAGTTGTTTCATAACCATTTCACTAGTGACTGTGATATTACATAATTTATCTTCTTCTGGGCCTCTGTAAAAATTAATTACTGGGATATTATTAGTGTCTTCCTGTGTGAAAACCAAGAGAAAATAATTATTAAAAATAGAGCACATATCATTCTCCTTGTCAGTAAGATGCCCAGAGTTATTTTTAAGGGGATCTATCTTATCCCTAACTTTTGTTCTATAAACCTGGAAAACACTTTTTGGGTTAGTTTTTGAATCCCTAGCAACTTTAATTTCATAGTCCCGTTTAGCTTTTCTTATCAATTTTTCACACCCCTCTGAAAATTCTATCCAGACAGACTCTGTATGTGTTATTTCAGACTTTATACCCGTTTTTATGCAACAATTTAAATGATCACGGACATAGAGTGCAACCCCACCCCCCCTTCCCAATACTGTCTACTTGGAACAATTTAAAACCCTGAATGTGACATTCGGCAGGCATGTCCCGATTTTTCATATTAAACAATGTCTCAGTTATTGCAAAAACATCAATATTACCCGTACTTGCAACTAATCTCAACTCGTCCATCTTATTCCTAGCACTACGACTTTTTTTTTTTTTTTTTTTTCAACAAGTCGGCCGTCTCCCACCGAGGCAGGGTGACCCAAAAAGAAAGAAAATCCCCAAAAAGAAAAAACTTTCATCATCATTCAACACTTTCACCACACTCATACATAATCACTGTCTTTGCAGAGGAGCTCAGATACTACAGCTGAGAAAAGTCCCTCCCAGCTGTCACTATCTCAGACCCCTCCTTTAAAGTGCAGGCATTGTACTTCCCATTTCCAGGACTCAAGTCCAACTAAATCAATTAACTGGTTTCCCTGAATCCCTTCACACAATGTTACCCTGCTCACACTCCAACAGATCGTCATGTCCCAAAACCATTCGTCTCCATTCACTCCTATCTAACACGCTCACACATGCTTGCTGGAAGTCCAAGCCCTCGCCCACAAAACCTCCTTTACCCCTTCCTCCAACCTTTTCTAGGACGACCCCTACCCCGCCTTCCTTCCCCTACAGATTTATACGCTCTCCAAGTCATTCTACTTTGATCCATTCTCTCTAAATGACCAAACCACCTCAACAACCCCTCTTCAGCCCTCTGACAAATACTTTTAGTAACTCCACACCTTCTCCTAATTTCCACATTCCGAATTTTCTGCATAATATTTACACCACACATTGCCCTTAGACAGGACATCTCCACTGCCTCCAGCCTCCTCCTCGCTGCAGCATTTGCAACCCATGCTTCACACCCATATAAGAGTGTTGGTACCACTATACTTTCGTACATTCCCTTCTTTGCCTCCATGGATAACGCACTACGACTATTGGTGTAATATACATTTAAAGACCCTCCTTTCTCTTTACCCTTCCTGCTCATTTCTGTTTTTCCACTATACCTATTACTGTCCTTGTCACCTAGTGCCACTGGCTTTCCAATACCCACCTTATTCTGCCTATTACTAGTTCCCCTAGAATTTCTACACTGGGACTTCACTGTTTTCCCCCCATAACCCATACCACTAACTTTTTCTAGTTTAAAGCCCTAACAGCTCCCTCCACTGCAGTTGCCAGTGCCCCCACCCCAGACCTAGATAAGTGAACCCCATCCCTGGCATACATGTCATTTCTGCCATAGAAGAGGTCCCAGTTGTCAATGAATGTTACTGCATTTTCCTTACAGTATTTGTCCAGCCAGCAATTGACACCAATTGCCCTGGACAACCATTCATTTCCAACTCCTCTCCTTGGCAAAATACCACATATGACAGGGTTCCCACCCTTCTTCCTAATTCTGTCTATTGCTGACCTATAGCTGTTAATCAGCTCCTCACTCCTACGTCTGCCAACATCGTTGCCTCCAGCACTGAGACAGATAATAGGATTGCTCCCATTACCTCTCATGATGTCGTCTAGACGGCTAACAATATCCTTCATATCAGCCCCAGGATAACACACCCTCTGCCTCCTATTCCTATCCTTAAGACAAAATTCCCTATCCATAAACTTAATCTGACTATCCCCAACTAAAACAATGTTCTTACCTCGACTGGCGGTGTGCATGACGTTTTCGACGGTCTTTGTAGAGATGGTCTTCCCTGGGATGTCTTCACATTCGTCTGATAACAAGGAAAAAGAGTTGCTGGTTTTCATAGCAGTCTCCTGGACCTTCTTCAACTTCAGCTTCGTCCCTTCAGATTCGACTAGCATCCATTCGTTGGTCTGATCATCGGTGACATTGTTCCGGGGATAATCCTTGCATATACCCTTCAAACGTTAAATCTATCTTCTAGCTTCCGTTAATTCCGCCTTCATTTGGAGATATAGCTGCTCGTAGTCGAGCGAAACCATCATCCAATCTCAGGTAGCTAATAACGGAAGCACAGTAGAAAAGTCTTCACTGAGCAAAGATGGTTCAGTCCACAGAGAGTACACAAGACACGTCATTAACACGTTCATTAACAATGGTGTTGAGTGAGGCAAGATTTGGGTGGGAGATGACATAAGTCGTATCATCAGTAAAGAGAATCGGTTTCAGGTGTTGGGATACGTTGGGAAGATCATTGATGTATAGGAGGAAGAGCAGGGGACCAAGGACACTTCCCTGTGGCACTCCAGTATCAAGTGGTCATGTAGATAGTAAAGTAAATTTGATTTCATTGCAGAGTTACATAGGTATTGGTAGTTACAATATAAACTGAGTGCAAGGAGAGCCACTGACATGCCATGGCATTAGGGGCAGCTTAATCTAGTGACTTATAGACTATGTACATAATATTAGAGAAATTTATTGAGTTTATTCTAGTTAAAATTTGTTTTCAAATTACAATATGATGATATTATAGTTAAAATTATAATATGATGATATTAAATTGTAACACGTGTTTAGGAGAATGGTAATATAAAATTGACATTATCTTAAGGAAAGTAACATTGAGCATTTTTTAAACTAACTTATAGTATGAGTATTTAGATGAAGTTGTATCTTTAATGGTGACATATTGATACCTGTTAGTAAGATAGGATTTGAAATATATAAGCGCGTGGCCTCTTATACCGTAATGGTCAAGTTTTTGGAGTAGGATGCCGTGGTCTGCTGTATCAAAAGCTTTCCTTAGGTCAATAAAGAGTCCTAACGGATATTCCTTATTTTCCAGTGCTGTGTAAAGTAGGTCCAGCATTTTTACAATTGCATCATTTGTGCTTTTGTTTTTTCTAAAGCCAAATTGGCAGGGGATGAGTATGCTTTGTACTGTAATAAACAAATATAATCTCTTGTGTACGAGTTTCTCAAAAATTTTGGATAGCAACGGTAAGTTTGAGATTGGCCTGTAGTTATTTACATCTGTGGGGTCACCACCTTTGAGAATTGATGTAACCCTTGCTGTTTTGAGGGGTGTTGGGAAAGTGCTAGTTTCTAGTGATTTGTTAAAAAGTAGTGAAATAGCAGGTGAAAGGACATGAGCCGCTCGCTTGTACAATAGTGGTGGGACTTGAGACAGATTCCCTGATTTATTCTTAACCCTTTCAGGGTCGGTGCCGTACTAGTACATTTTACGCGCCAGGGTTGGTGCCATACTAGTACACGTAAATTCTAGCGCCTTCAAATTGAGTGGGAGAGAGCTGGTAGGCTTGCATGTGATAGAATGGGTCTATGTGGTAAGTGTGCGAAGTAGGAAAAAATCTGTGCACCCGCATTGCGTTGTGGGAGTGGTAATTCAGTGCGCCTTTGTCACTAAGCCAAGCGGTAAGGAATTCCTCACTCTCTGGCAGTGTGGGTTGTGGGGAAGGGAACGTGGGTTTGTGTAAACAACATGGCTGGCTGGCCGGCTGGCTGGCTGGCCGGCTTGCTGGCTGACTGGCTGGCTGGCTCTGTCTCTGTCTCTGTCTCACAGGTACATACACATAAATACAATTATACATAGTGTAAATTACCTAGGATAACCCAAAAAATCCAGACTGGCAAATAATATGCATCAGGACTCAGACGCAGTGACTACTGAGTCTTGTGTAATACATGCAGATTCATACACGTTTTCTCTGATGCTGGACCAGAGAAAACGTAATGTTTTCCCTCCACCTGGCTACCACACCTCCATAGTATATAAACATAGCATGTTTATATGCTATGTAACATGTTTCTTATATAATTTTGAAGAAAATGTCATAGATGGATTAATGAAAATGTCTATATTAATGTAAAATAAGACATTTAATGTGCCCAAGAGTGTTTATTATTACGTACTATTAGTATTACTATGGCATTAAGAAGACTAGAGGGACACTCTTAGTGATTTTAATGTGTACCTGCATGCCAGCACAGTGTGCAAGTATATTTAGGTACAGGTACACATAAGTATAATTATCAGAGTACATATAAAATATGCAATAACTTTAAAACACTTGAAATTTTGGAAAATTTCCAGACATAATAGAGAGATGTGCTCATGGAGAATGTAAACAAACCAGGTGGTGCGCGCCATGTTAAAAAGACCACTCGCTGTATAGAGAGTTTGGGTCATATTTTGAAATCACCATATTAACAGAACACCATAAGGTGAAACGCCATAAAGCGGGGCTCTACTGTACATTAATACAGGTCGGCCATCACTAATCCGGCATCATTGGGACCTATAGTTTGCCAGATTACAGAGTGGTTAGGTTAGAATACACTTATATTTTGGCCTTTCTTTGATTAGTTTATCCTGCAGCATGTAAGCATTCATTATTTCTTGTTCACTTATAAAACTGCATTGCTCTATACCTTTTAGCAGTTCACCTGTCAACTGAATTAACCTATCGATAGAGAGACTTTCTGCTACATCTTCCTCATTTTCATCACTGCTTTCTCCTCCACTGGCTTGCTGCTGTGGATTTACAACCATCTGCACAATTTCTGAGTCAGTATAATGATGAAATTTGAGTCAGTATAATGATGAAATTTGAGTCAGTATAATGATGAAATTTGAGTCAGTATAATGATGAAATTTGAGTCAGTATAATGATGAAATTTGAGTCAGTATAATGATGAAATTTGAGTCAGTATAATGATGAAATTTGAGTCAGTATAATGATGAAATTTGAGTCAGTATAATGATGAAATTTGAGTCAGTATAATGATAAAATTTGAAATTATGCTAGCTGAAATTAGTGTTGGATTACTGATGGAACCGGATAACTGATTGCCGGATTAGTGATGGCCAACCTGTAACTCAAAATTTGTATCAAATTTATTTGCTTCTTTATCTACCATTTACTTCATTAGTTTCTCAAAAGGTATTAATTGCCCTTTTATATTCAAGCTCATGGCAGTATAATATGAAGTATGAAATAGCAAGAAATATTTGTGGATCCAGGAATTAAACGATTCAGTATTTCATGATTTTTTTACAGTAACAATATAGTATATATTGGGCAAAAAAACGACCTACATAATAAATGTAACCACACATTTTTTTTTTTTTTTTAGTTAAAAAGGCCTATATTCACTAACTTCCTCTTGGTTTCATGTGGTCTTTTATAGAGTTAAAGAAACAGTGCAGATATTAATTATTAGTTAATGAAATTGAGACCTTTAAACTTGGATTTATTTGTAAATTTTACTAATTTCTTTGTTTACAGGTGCTGGGTATCATCTCATTTTAGTAAAGGAGAAGGGATGTGATGTTCACGCAATTACAGATGTGTTAAAGGCTCACATTCCTGATGTTGAACTGGACCAGAATGTTGGAGCAGAGCTCTCCTATGTACTTCCAAATGCTGATGTGGCAAAATTTGAAAATTTATTCCTTCATCTTGAAAAGCAGAAAAAGGACCTGAAGATCTCCAGTTTTGGTGCATCTCAGACTACTATGGATGAAGTCTTTTTGAAGTTAGTGTACAAATATTTCCTGTCATGACCAGTTGAGTTTAAAATAAATTGCTAATTTAAAAAAAAGTTTAAAAGATGAGAGTAGCCATTGGTAAATATGATTATATACTCATGCTTGTTGCTCACAGAGTTGGTAAAACAAGTGATCCAGAAATCAATGGTCACCTGCACAAAGTTGTGGCACCAACGCCAAGCAAGAAGAGCAAAGCTAATGGAACACTACCAGTACATGTTGTAGGTCATGAGAATGGACTCTTACTTGACATTGAGCAAGGTGACCAAATACTAGTAGAAGTCAACGATATGCAACACAATCAAGGTACGTATATATAATACAGTATATTTTTCTTTTTTCTCCGTGGGGAAGAGGAACAGAATTCTTCGTCCGTAAGCCATGCGTGTTGTAAGATGAGACTAACGTGCCGGGAGCAAGGGCCTAGTAACCCCTTCTCCTGTATACTTTACTAAAGTTAAAAAGAGAAACTTTTGTTTTTCTTTTTGGACCACCCTGCCTCAGTGGGATACGGCGGGTTATTGAAAGAAGATTTTTTCTTTTTCTGTAATTATATCACAGTAGTTTTCTCTTGATATTTATACTTAAATGTAAATGTGTATAGAAAGGGGTTTAGTTATAGGTAATACATATTTTAAGAAAAAGAGGATAAATAACTATACAAGATATGATGTAGGGCGAAATGACAGTAATTTGTTGGACTTCGTATTGGCAGATAAAAGACTGTTGAGTAGACTTCAGGATGTACATGTTTATAGAGGGGCCACAGATATATCAGATCACTTTTTAGTTATAGCTACAGTGGGAGTAAAAGGTAGATGGGATACAAGGAAAATAGAAGCAGTAAGTAAGAGAGAGGTGAAGGTTTATAAACTAAAAGAGGAGGCAGTTAGGGTAAGATATAAACAACTATTGGAGGATAGATGGGTTAGTGAGAGTGTAGGCAATGGGGTCGAAGATGTATGGGGTAGATTTAAAAATGTAATGTTAGTGTTCAGCAGAAGTTTGTGGTTACAGGCGAGTGGGTGCGGGAGGGAAGAGGAGCGATTGGTGGAATGATGATGTAAAGAGAGTAGTAAGGGAGAAAAAGTTAGCATATGAGAGGTTTTTACAAAGTAGAAGTGATGCAAGGAGGGAAGAGTATATGGAGAGAAAAAGAGAGGTTAAGGAGTGGTGAAGCAATGTAAAAAGAGAGCAAATGAGAGAGTGGGTGAGATGTTATCAACAAATTTTGTTGAAAATAAGAAAAAGTTTTGGAGTGAGATTAATAAGTTGAGGAAGCCTAGGGAACAAATGGATTTGACAGTTAAAAATAGGAGAGGAGAGTTATTAAATGGAGAGTTAGAGGTATCGGGAATATGGAGGGAATATTTTGAGGAGTTGTTAAATGTTGATGAAGACAGGGAAGCTGTGATTTCGTGTATAGGGCAAGGAGGAATAACATCTTATAGGAGTGTGGAAGAGCCAGTTGTGAGTGTGGGGAAAGTTCGTGAGGCAGTGGGTAGAATGAAAGGTGGTAAGGCAGCTGGGATTGATGGGATAAAGATAGAAATGTTAAAAGCAGGTGGGGATATAGTTTTGGAGTGGTTGGTGCTATTATTTAATAAATGTATGTGTTTTCTTTTTGGGGATTTTCTTTCTTTTTGGGTCACCATGCCTCGGTGGGAGACGGCCAACTTGTTGAAAAAAAAAAAAAAAAAAGTATGGAAGAGGGTAAGGTACCTAGGGATTGGCAGAGAGCATGTATTGTTCCTTTGTATAAAGGCAAAGGGGACAAAAGAGAGTGCAAAAATCATAGGGGAATAAGTCTGTTGAGTGGAGCTGGCAAAGTGTATGGTAGAGTTATTATTGAAAGAATTAAGAGTAAGACAGAAAGCAGGATAGCAGATGAACAAGGGGGCTTTAGGAAAGGTAGGGGGTGTGTAGACCAAGTGTTTACAGTGAAACATATAGGTGAACAGTATTTGGATAAGGGTAAAGAGGTTTTTGTGGCATTTATGGATTTGGAAAAGGCGTATGATAGGGTGGATAGGGGATCAATGTGGCAGATGTTGCAGGTGTATGGAATAGGAGGTAGGTTACTGAAAGCAGATAGTGAGGCTCAGGTTAGAGTGTGTAGAAGGGAGGGGGACTATTTCCCAGTAAAAGTGGGCCTTAGACAAAGATGTGTGATGTCACCGAGGTTGTTCAATATATTTATAGATGGGGTTGTAAGAGATGTGAATGCGAGGGTCTTGGCAAGAGGTGTGGGGTTAAAAGGTAAAGAATCAAATACAAAGTGGGAGTTGTCACAGTTGCTTTTTGCTGATGACACTGTGCTTTTGGGAGATTCTGAAGAGAAGTTGCAGAGGTTGGTGGATGAATTTGGTAGGGTTTGTAAAAGAAGAAAATTGAAAGTGAATATAGGAAAGAGTAAGGTGATGAGGATAACAAAAAGATTAGGTGACAAAAGATTGGATATCAGATTGGAGGGAGAGAGTATGGAGGAGGTGAATGTATTCAGATATTTGGGAGTGGACATGTCAGCAGATGGGTCTATGAAGGATGAGGTGAATCATAGAATTGATGAGGGAAAAGGGTAAGTGGAGCACTTCGGAGTCTGTGGAGACAAAGAACTTTGTCCATGGAAGTAAAGAGGGGAATGTATGAGAGTATAGTTATACCAACACTCTTATATGGGTGTGAAGCATGGGTGATGAATGTTGCAATGAGGAGAAGGCTGGAGGCAGTGGAGATGTCATGTCTGAGGTCAATGTGTGGTGTGAATATAATGCAGAGAATTCGGAGTTTGGAAATTAGGAGGAGGTGCGGGATTACCAAAACTATTATCCAGAGAGCTGAGGAGGGGTTGTTGAGGTGGTTCGGACATGTAGAGAGAATGGAACGAGACAGAATGACTTCGAGAGTGTATAAATCTGTAGTGTAGGGAAGGCGGGGTAGGGGTCGGCCTAGGAAAGGTTGGAGAGAGGGGATAAAGGAGGTTTTGTGTGCGAGGGGCTTGGACTTCCAGCAAGCATTTGTGAGCGTATTTGATAGGAGTGAATGGAGACAAATGGTTTTTAATACTTGACGTGCTGTTGGAGTGTGAGCAAAGTAACATTTATGAAGGGATTCAGGGAAACCGGCAGGCCGGACTTTAGTCCTGGAGATGGGAAGTACAGTGTCTGCACTCTGAAGGAGGGGTGTTAATGTTGCAGTTTTATAGCTGTAGTGTAAAGCACCCCTCTGGCAAGACAGTGATGGAGTGAATGATGATGAAAGTTTTTCTTTTTCGGGCCACCCTGCCTTGGTGGGAATCGGCCGATGTGTTAATAAAAAAAAATGTAAATTAATGTTATGCATTTTATGCCTGCTTTCTGGTACTAAAGATACTAAATTTTAATAGAATTTTTACCGGTTTGACTTGAGAAAATATAGACAGGTTATTTTATTTCTCACATTAATGAAATATTTGATTTTCATGTTTTTGCTTGCCTTGTACAGTGGACCCCCAGTTTTCGTGATTTTTTCGTTCAAGAATGCTGTTCAAGTCCCATTATAAAACGAATTTATTGCTATAAGGAATAATGTAAAGTAGATTAGTCCTTTTAGTCCCCCAAAAATACACTTAAAAATGCATTTACAAAAATACACTTACATAAAAGGGCGAGTTTGGAGCATCAAGAAAACCGGGGGTCCACTGTATATATTTTTTACACTTTACAAGAGTTTCCTATGTATGAATTAGCCCTTTCAATGTCCACCATTTAGAACTACATAATTGAAGTCAGGGGTCCCTCACATGGTGCTACATTAGGATTAGTCTTCCCGAAATGCCCCAGCTTTCTTTGTACTTAACAAATCAAAATTATAATTACACATTGTAACCTTTGCAAAGAAATAAAATCTTCATCTTTATCTTTATGAGCTCAGCACACTCACAAGTTGTGAGCAATAAATTTTTTTGTAGATATGGGAGAATGGGTCTGTGCAGTGAGTGTGCACAGTATAAAAAAAATCCTGCCCAATGTTATGCATGATGGGAAAAAGAAAACGCTGACTATGTGTTTGGTTTATAATAGTTACTGAGGTGTTTTCTAGCATGGTTTTATGGTTTTATTGGCTGTTTCTTGATATCATTTGATTCGATTGGAAGATACATTACTGAAATAGAGATGATTTTTGTTAGTTTCAGGACTGGAAGTAGCCTGAAATTGGGCTCAATATAGTAGAAATATTTGAATTTGGCGAATTTTCCTGAGGATGGGAAAGGCTTTCCCTTCACCCCCTAGTCTGTTTTTTGGGCTTCTAATAGGTCTGATTCAATTATTGGGATACAGGTAGCCCTGCTTTCCAGCACTTGCTTTACAGCATTTCCCTAATACTGTACAGTGGTTTTCAATTATACCCATTCTTCATTTATTTGGACTTCCTACAATAAATATATTCACCACTTACTGTAAGATGAAAACAAAAATATTTTAAGGTAAGTAATGTGTGAACTGTATATGCATTTTTTAGGCCTAGCTATATTGCCCACTTAATATATGATACTGTAAACATTTTATCAGGCTTTTATATGCATTTTAAAGTGAAAAAAGACTATGATTTGCTTTACAGAGATTTTTGCTTTACAGCAGTAGCTTGGAACCTAACCTGCTGTATAAGCAGGAACCTCCTGTACTGTAAACCATGACAAATTGTTCCTGGTTATATTTTATTGTCTGAAAAATAGAGTTAATCTTCTCTTTTTGTGTAATTATGAATTCAAAATGGAAGGCAAGTACTCACCTAGTTGTGGTTGCAGGGGTCGAGTCATAGCTCCTGGCCCTGCCTCTTCACTGGCCGCTACTGGGTCACTCTCCCTGTGCCATGAGCTTTATCATACCTCTTCTTAAAGCTATGAATGGATCCTGCCTCCGCTACATCACTTCCCAAACTATTCCACTTCCCGACCACTCTGTGACTGAAGAAATACTTCCTAACATCCCTGTGATTCATCTGAGTCTTCAACTTCCAACGATGTCCCCTTGTTGCTGTGTCCCATCTCTGGAACATTCTGTCTCTGTCAACCTAATCAATTCCTCTCAGTATTTTATATGTCATTATCATGTCCCCCCTATCTCTCCTGTCCTCCAGTGTCGTCAGGTCGATTTCCCTTAACCTCTCCTCGTAGGACATACCTCTTAGCTCCGGGACTAGTCTTGTTGCAAACGTTTGCACTTTCTCTAGTTTCTTTACATGCTTGGCTAGGTGTGAGTTCTAAACTGGTGCTGCATACTCCAATATGAGCCTAACGTACACAGTGTACAGGGTCCTGAACGATTCCTTATTAAGATGTCGGAATGCTGTTCTTAGGTTTGCTAGGTGCCCATATGCTGCAGCAGTTATTTGGTTGATGTGCGCCTCAGAAGATGTGCCTGGTGTTATACTCACCCCAAGATCTTTTTCCTTGAGTGAGGTTTGTAGTCTCTGGCCCCCTAGACTGTACTCCATCTGCAGTCTTCTTTGCCCTTCCCCAATCTTCATGACTTTGCACTTGGTGGAGTTGAACTCCAGGAGCCAATTGCTGGACCAGGATTGCAGCCTGTCCAGATCCCTTTGTAGTTCTGCCTGGTCCTCGTGTAATTGAATTCTTCTCATCAACTTCACATCATCTACAAACAGGGACACTTTGGAGCCTATTCCTTCCGTCATGTCGTTCACAAATACCAGAAACAGCACCTGTCCTAGGACTGACCCCTGTGGAACCCCACTCATCACAGGCGCCCACTCTGACACCTCGCCATGTACCATGATTCGCTGCTGTCTTCCTGACAGATATTCCCTGATCCACTGTAGTGCCTTCCCTGTTATCCCTGCCTGGTCTTCCAACCTTTGCACTAATCTCTTGTGTGGAACTGTGTCAAATGCCTTCTTACAGTCCAAGAAAATGCAATCTACCCACCCCTCTCTCTCTCTCTCTCTCTTGTCTTACTGCTGTCACCCTGTCATAGAACTCCAGTAGGTTTGTGACACAGGATTTCCCCATCCCTGAAACCGTGTTTTCCGTCATTGATAAGCTCATTCCTTTCTAGGTGTTCCACCACTCTTCTGATAATCTTCTCCATGACTTTGCATACTATACATGTCAGTGACACTGGTCTGTAGTTTAGTGTTTCATGTCTGTCTCCTTGTTTTAAAAATTGGGACTACATTTGCTGTCTTCCATACCTCAGGTAATCTCCCTGTTTCGATAGATGTGTTGAATTTTGTTGTTAGGGGTACACATAGCACCTCTGCTCCCTCTCTCAGGACCCATGGAGAGATGTTGTCCGGCCCCATCGCCTTTGAGGTATCTAGCTCACTCAGCAGCCTCTTCACTTCTTCCTCGGTTGCATGTATTGTGTCCAACACTTGGTGGTGTACCCCACCTCTCCGTCTTTCTGGAGTCCCTTCTGTCTCCTCTGTGAACACTTCTTTGAATCTCATGTTGAGTTCCTCACACACTTCGCAGTCGTTTCTTGTGATCTCTCCTCCTTCCTTCCTTAGCCTGATCACCTGATCACCTGGAATGCCATGTTAGTACACTCTGATCACCATACCTGGCGGTAAGAAACTCCTCACTCCTCGGCGAATTGGAACACTTTTGTTCCCCAGTGACAGTTCTAACACCGATGGGAGTGTCAGTGGTGATGAGTTTCAAGGTTTTGATGAGGTTGTGACCGAAACTAATGACCATAATACCGGTAATATTGAGGAAAACCCAGACGACCCTCAGCCGTCCACCTCCGGTGTTGTGGCATCTTGTTCACGCTCAATTGTTCCAGGACGAAAGAGGAAACTGTTATTTACTCATATCCCAGACTCTGATGTGAGCAATGGTGATGATAGTGATAGTGAATATGAACTCCAAGCTCTTCAAAACAGTTCCAGTAGCGAGAGTTGAGCAGAATATTCTCCAGTGAAGCGTCAGTATATACGACGGTATATGCGCTCTGGTAGTGTGCCATATGCTGTTCCAAGGGGAAGGAGTACATCTCGGAGTACATCCCGTGGGCGTACAACAGGAAGTGATAGGGAAAATGAAGACGATAGTGTTGCAATTGGAATGAGAAATGTGCATGCAACTGGTACTTTTAGTGGTGGTGCCAGGCGCAAGGCACCAGCAGTGGACCATGCTGGCACCGACGCCGCTGAGTCAGCTCAGCAGCCATCCTCACCCACCCACCAACCCCCACAACCACAACCTCCACTTCCTCAACCCCACAACCACCTGTAAATATCCAGTACCCACCAGCAGACCGCACCTGGGATTGGCAGGAAGCTAACAATTTTATTCCCAATCCCCATCAGTTTGATGAAAGTCCAAGTGGAATACACCCATTTTGTCCACTTGGGAACAATGCCACTGAACTGGAATGTTTCGAGTTATTTTTTGACGATCCCCTGATAGAAATTGTCAGGGAAAGCAACAGATACTACGAGTACATAATGGCAAACACAATACTTTCACCAACATCACGCCTCAACAGGTGGAAAGAGGCAACTGTGGCTGAGATGTACTTGTTCTTTGCCACAATAATGCTTATGCCACATGTTTATAAGCCCCGTGTCAAATCATACTGGTCGACAGACCGCCTGATTGCAACACCAGGTTTCAGTGATATAATATCAGTGAATCGATTTGTGCTACTGCTAAGGATGCTCCATTTCTCAGACAAAACCAGGCCTGACAGAAACGACAGGTTATATAAGATTAGGAATGTGTTTTTGTATCTGAAAGAGAAATTCAATATGCATTTTTATCCCTTCAGGAAGCTTGCTATTGATGAGTCACTGATTCTGTTCAAAGGTAGACTGTCGTTCAAGCAGTATATACCAAGCAAGAGGAAACGTTTTGGTATAAAGTTGTTTGTGCTTTGTGATTGCTACAGTGGTATTGTATTGGATATTATTGTGTACACTGGAAGTAATACATTGAAAGATACCAGGAAGTTACTGGGTATCTCTGGTGATGTGGTTAGAACAATGATGAAACCATATCTTGGTAAGGGGCATATATTATATACTGATAACTGGTACACAAGCCCTCCCTCAGTGTTTTTTTGCAGTGAACTTGACAGATGTGTGCGGTACAGTGCGTGTAAATCGTAAGCATATGCCAAGGTTCAATGCTGGCACTCGTAGAGGTGAGGTGCAAGCGTTTGCTGCCAATGACATCATGGCATTTCGGTGGCATGACAAACGAGATGTCACACTGTTGTCATCAATTCACCCTAACGAAATGATAGACACTGGCAGGCTGCATAGAGAGACCAATGAACCCATTCTAAAACCTGCAGCTGTGATGGATTACACGCTCAATATGCGCTTAGTGGACAAATGTGACATGCAAATTGGGTTTGCTGATTGTGTTCGCAAGAGTTACAAGTGGTACATAAAACTCTTTTTTCACATTCTGGACATTACCATGCTCAATGCTTATAATATTTATAAGTTGAAGACCACAAACAAAATATGGCGAATTTTGTTTGTCTGTCATCAGACAAATAATATTCAAGTACCAAGGAGCAACACCTTAAATAGAAACCCGCCCAACACCAGGTTATCAACACCTACCTTCTCGTCTGAGGCTTGGTGGTGAACACTTCCTAACAAAACTGCCTGCTACTGCTTGCAAGAAAAAGGCTCAAAGGAGGTGTTTTGTCTGTGCACATACAAAAAAATGCCCACAACAACGCAAAGACACTCATTTTATGTGTGTGGAATGTAAAACACCACTGTGCATGGAACCATGTTTCAGAGACTTCCACAGGCTGCAGAACTTTTAGAAACATGTCCAGTGACTATATATATGTATATACATGATTGAACAATGAAAAAAAACAATATTTGTTATTGTGAATAACTGTAAATAAGTTGTGTAAACAAAATAGTGATAAGAAAATTTATGTAATGATCGTGAAATACTTAGCGAGTGAATATTTGAAAAACAGCACTTATATTGGTCTCAGAGGCCATAAAAGTTATTTGGAAAAAAAAAAATTATCAGAAAACAACTTCAAGAAAGAAAAAAGAAAATTACCGGCCAACCGGCAGTCACCAATGTTGCTGGCACCAGTTCATTTTTCGTCAACTTCAATCCTCCATATTTCGGTGAGTATTGATCGCAAAAATGTAATTTTTAGCCTATTAGATTTAGAAAAAAAAAAAACTATCATTTCATAAGAAAGTTTTTTTTTTTTTTTTTTTTTAAATTTGTGGACCCTGAGAACGAGTTTCAGAGAGACCCCTTGGACCCCCAAAGGGTTAATGAACAGAGGAAATGTTGTTTAGGTGCTAGTAATGTCTGCATTGGTATTTTTTTAATTTTGTGTAAAATTAGCCAAATTACTGACTAATATGCACTTTACTAGGTAGTTGTAATAATTGAATGGGCAGTTTCTTGTGCTCATTTGATAGAATGGAAGGCATACTAGCAAAATAGCTAGTATGCAGAATTGCTGATGCATAAATTGTGTGGAAACCACTAACTTTGTGCCTCTGTAATTCCTTAACTTTACCTTCAGAAAAAGAATTTCTACCATTTCAGAATTTTTTTAAGTGCATGCTGAAAGCAGTAGTATTAATTTTGGGGGTCTAGACAGTGAAAGGGTTAGTGAATTAGAATCCAGAATTATTACTATGGAGTTCCAAGACAAAATGATCAATATTTTGAGGGATATAATTCTCTACCATCTCTGGATCTCCAAATTTGGTATTAAGTGTTATCCTCAAGACTGAACTCACAACTGTAAATCTTAGCTCAGTCTGCCCTGTAGGTCAAAAATTATGACCTGTTATTTTAAGGTCATTCAGTATTTTTCTGGAACATCGTGACTTAGGAAATGATTATTAAATATCAATTAAACTATACATACAGTGGTACCTCGGTTAACGATGGTCCCCAAACTCGCCCTTTTATGTAAGTTTATTTTTTTAAATGCTTTTGTAAGTGTGTTTTTGGGGGTCTAAGAGGACTAGTCTATTTTACATCATTCCTTATGGGGATAAATTCATTTGGTAATGGCACTTGAACAGCATTCTGGAACGAAAAAATATAGTTAACCGAGGTACCACTGTATTTAGAATGAAGAGAATGGAAGGATTCCATTGATAAAATTTTATTTTTCTAGGTCAAAAATTAATTGTTTGACCTCGTAACCTATTCTACAGGTTACTGTATGAGCTCTGAAGAATCATCTAACAAAAAATGATTTAAATAAAAAAAAATTATTGGTGCATTATCTGCAAACAATCACAATTATAATGGGTTGTAAAAGAAGTGAATGTTCAGGTGCTGGGATGAGGTGTAGAATTAAAAGATAGATCTGATGTAAAGTGGGAGTTATCACATTTCCTCTTTGCCTGTGACTCGGTTCCTTTGGAAATTT
>WNWK01003963.1:92155-118960 GCA_009830355.1 Cherax destructor | reverse complement strand
TTCAAATGAGGACATTAGAGCACCCAGGATGATTTAAATAGACTGATGAGGGTGGGAGAAGTGGAGATGCAGTTTAATGTAAACAAATGCTTCTAAATTTTGGGGCGGGACAAAACCATGCCACATATAAACTAATAATGTGACTTATTACTTGTTTTTGGGAAAAGGGTTTTTAGATTCTGGTTAGTAGTAATCGGCCCGACAACAGTGCATAAGTGTTCGCAAAAAGCAACAGAACCTTTGGGCCTATCAAGAAGTAAAAATAATAGAAGCCCCCGGGTTGTTCTTCAACTCTATATTTTTTTGGTTAGCCTTTTTAAATTATGCTGCTCAGTTCTTCAAATTACAGAATGGAATAAAAAAAAGCAGAGGAGGATGACAAAGTTGATCCCATGTATCAGAAATTTTCCATGGATAGACTGACCCTAAACCACCTTAGATAGGCGTAGAATTGGGGGGATATGATTAGGTGAAAAGGGAAAAACAGGAAAAATGGAAAAAATGCGTGCTGAAAATACCCAGCCAAGACAGGACTCGCAAATGGTTTCAATTTGGGGAAATTCAGATTCAGGAAGGGATATGGAAAGCACTGGTTTGGTAATAGATTTTGGGATGAGGGGAAAAAACCCCCGAAGAAAGTTTAAGACGTTGTGTATTTTTAAAAAATAGGTTAGATAAATACATAGGGGTTGGGGGGTTGATTTTACTATGCTTGTACACCAGGTCAGTTTACTAATTTCCCTTTAAATGGGGACGGACACCTGGAGACGCCCGGGTGGCTGCTGATAATTATATGAGGGGGGTTGGGTGAGTTGGTCCGACTAGCTTTGATGGAATGCAGTCCCTTCCTTATGAATGTAACCTGACCTTGGGGGGGGGCTTTGGGTTAAGCCTGGGGAGATTGGACCGCCTCGATGGGGCCCGTAGGCCTGCTGCAGTGTTCCTTCTTTCTTTTGTTCTTATGTTTTATATTCCCGGCCCCGATGAACTGTTTTTCGGGTTTAAAGGAATGAAAGGGGGAACTTAGCAAACCAAACTGCTTTCAGTAAATCACTTCAAAACGGTATAAACGGGTGAGTGGAAAAAGGCAAATATGATACAATCTAGGCCTTATTAATTATATACCAGTTAGCCTAACCTCTATTGTGGGGGAAAAATTTAAAGGAATCAATAATTGTCAAAACAATAAAGAAAAATGAATTGATAAATGAATTCAGAATTTAAAAAAGTTTTGTCTAATAAAATTTTCCAACTTTTTCACTGGTGTTTTATAATGAATAAGATATTTGTATTTGACTTCAGTAATTTTTAATACAGATCCAACAGCAGATTATTCAAAAAAAAAAGCACCCTTTAAAGTTAATTGTTTTTTCCATCCAATGGTGTTCCCCCGGTGACGGGAAATTTAAAAGTGATATAAATAGTTTGGACGACACAAAAAAGAACGTTACATAAATTCTAAAAAAGATACTTGAGGGTAACAGGAAGACTGGGTAGATTGATGTGTCAGAGATGAGAAGATGCAGCCCGCAAATTGGGTTTTACGCCTTGGAAAGATAAAACCAGGACTTTAAAAAAAATGAGACATTTCCCCCAATGATAAAAAGGGAAATTTTGGGTTGGGGGAATCTCAAGATCAAATGCCTAATGTTCACAACAAAAAATAGAATTTTCTTTTTTTGGGTTTATATAAGAAGATCAATAATAGGGACCCAGGATTTTTCAGCTTAATATATTTTGAATCATTTTTTATGTCACAGTTCTGGTCTCCATATTACAAAATGGAAATCAATGAGCTAGAACACATACAGAGAAGGATGACGAAGTTGATCCCATGTATCAGAAATCTCTCCTAGGAGAATAGACTGAGGCACTGAATATACGCTCTCTGGAAAGTCTTAAATTAGGGGCACATGACTGAAGTGTACAAATACAATAAACAAGGGGGATATAAATAATGTGCTGAAATGTTGGGAAAATTTAGATTTAGAAAAAGATGTAGGAAGACATTGGTTTGGTAATAGAATTGTGGATGAGCGAAACAAACTCTTGAGAAGCCTATCCTGAGAAGCCTATCCTGAGAAGCCTATCCTGAGAAGCCTATCCTGAGAAGCCTCATTCTGAGAAGCCTATCCTGAGAAGCCTATCTTGAGAAGCCTATCCTGAGAAGCCTATCTTGAGAAGCCTATCCTGAGAAGTATATCTGAATAGACAGAGATGTAAGCCACTGCCCCGTGTCTTCCATTGCTGATGACACCCCGAATTTGCATGACGTGTCATCCATCAAAGACACTGCAAAATTCCAAGCGGATATCAACCATATCTTTAAATGGGTTTAAAAACAATATTAAGTTCAATGAAGAGAAATTTCAATTACTCCGATATGGAAAACTCTAGAAATTAAAATGTATCGGAATATAAAACAAATGCTAATCAAAAGTAGAGGAAAAACTAATGTAAATGACCTGGGAGTGATAATGTCGAGGGCCTCACTTTCAAAGATCACAACAATGTATTTAACACATCTGCTAGGAAAATGATAGAATGGATAATGACAACCTTGAAAACTAGGGATGCCAAGCCCATGATTCTCTTCAAATCGTTCGTTCTCTCTAGGCTGGAATACTGCTGTACACTAAAGGCAGGCAAAATTGCAGATCGGGAAAATGTACAGAGAACTTTCATGGCACTCTAAGTACCGATAAAGCACCTAAATTACTGGGAACGGTTAAAGTCCCTTGATTTGTTTTCCCCTGGAATGCAGGCAAGAAAGATATATGATAATATACACTTGGAAAACCTAGGGGGACTAGTTCCAAATTTGCACACGAAAATCACTTACGAAAGCAAAGACTGGGCAGGAGATGCAACATCCCTCCCCCAATGAAAAGCAAGGGCGCCACTGTACGCTAGAGCAAAACAATAATGTCAGGGGCCCAAGTGAGTACCTGATTAGCTGGGCTATGGTTCGTACGTCGGTTTGCGTGCGGGCCCGCAGGGAATGGGCCCGGTTGATCAGGTCCTGATCCACCGGGAGGCCGGTCACAGACCTGGCCAGGGGTGATCCCCGAAATCCTCTCCCGGTATACTCCAGGTAAGCCTCATTGAAACAAGAACTCTAGGTAGGTTTAAAAAAAGGTTGGAGCGAAATGAGTGAGTGTAGGTGGCTGTGAGTTGGACCCCCCTAGCATGGTCCAGTAGGTTTGTTGTGGGGATCTTTTTTTGATGAATGAGTCATTTTCTTGATAAATTTATAAATTTTTTTGATGAAAAATACTTTTTTGATGAATGAGTCCCTTTTGATGAATGAGTCTTTTTCCCATGAAGGGAGTCTTTTTCCCTTTGATAAAATGAGCCACTTTTTTTGATAAAAGGGAGCCACTTTTTTGATGAATGAGTCACTTTTGAGTTTTTTAAACTTAAACTTTTCCCCCGGGTTTCCAAAACAGGGGGAGAACGTGCAAAGGAAAGATTTTTGGGAAATTACCCCCAAAAACCCGGGAGCCCATTTTCCCCAAACCCACCAACCCATAAGGGAAATAGGGCGAGGAAAAACAAAGTAGAGCGGGTGGGAACAGTTAACCTTCCCCGGGAAAAACCCCGTGAGGGGAATGCCAAGGTTAAAAAAATCAAAAAAAAACCCCTTTTCGAAAAAGTTTTCGAAAACAAACGAAAATTTAAAGGGTTTTCCCAACCCTTGTGGGTTTTTCCCGGTTTTAAAAATTGTCGAACACAACCTTTTTGGGATCGATACAAAATTTTTTCCCCCCTAAAAACTAACTAATTTCAGGGTTAGTAGATTTTCCAGGGGTGACGCGCCCTGCCAGTCTGAAATATAAAACCCTTTTCCCCAAAGTAGATGCTCCATTTTTAAAAAGGACTGTTAGCCCGAACGCATCGACCCCAGACTGAGGGACTGTTTTACCAAAGCCTTCTCATCTTCCATCTTTTCCCTCTGTACTGGAGTAATAAAGCGGGGTTATTTGGGAGAAACGTTTTTGCAAAAAAAAGACACCCACGGACTCCCCAACCTCCTCCCGGGTGAATGACTCATACCATTATTACTGGGGTTTAAGTGAACACAAAGTGACGAACTAAAATGTTTTTATCAAATGATGTAAATTTACCACAGTAGTGAAGGCAATAATTCTTTCAGATCGTTTTTGCTGGGCAACGTTTTTTCTCCATTAAAGGGGAAAAGTTGTCCCCAAAAAAAGATTTTTAAGAGGTCACTACGAACGGGGGAAGCCAGGGAAAAACGAAGAATAAACAGGACCATTTTGGGGGGAAAATGGGTGAAATTCCAACAGGGAAAAAAAAAGAATAAATGCAAAACGACTTTAATTTACAACGTCTCGGGGCGAAAAAAGTTATCGATAAAGTATCCCTTTATTTTTTGTCTTCCATTAAACTCACCAGGCCAGTATGTCCATCATTGCCCTCACTGAAACCTGGCTAAAGCCTCATACTAAGATTCCTGGGTTTTCCAGCCATACACAATTGTAGGCCCGACCAACAAGGGGGGGCACAGCTATGTTATACTCAGACCAGCTTGAATGTATCAACAATACATGCACAAGAGATGAACATGGAGAATATATAATAGCTAAGTTTAAATCCAAATACCTACAAAACCTCTCACAGTTATAAACATCTATAGATTACAACAGTCAAATATTCAGCAATTTAGTGAAAAATTAGTAAGTATGATTACTGATGCACACATGAACAAAGACCACTTAATCCTCACAGGAGACTTCAAAATAAACCTCCTACAAGATCAGGACCCACAAGTTACTGAATTCACAAACACTATGAGCAACTGCTTGCTGCTCCCGACAATAACAAAACCTACAAGAATCTCTGAGACCTGTGCCTCTCTATTAGACCATATCTGGACTAACACCATATCCCCATTAAAATCAGGCATAATCACAGACAATACCACAGACCACTACCCAACCTTTCTCATAACCATCCTCGGAAAATTACCACTAGAGACTACTAAAGTTACCTTCAGACTACATAATGAGACAGCTATAACTTTATAACAGCTATAACTTTATAACAGCTATGACAAACACTGACTGGCAAACAGAAATAAACAACTTCCCAGATACTGACTTATGTATTAATAATTTTCTTAAAAAGACCCAATACCTCTATAATAAGCATTGCCCTAAAAAACTAAACAAATTACAAATAAAAGATTAAATAGTCCCTGGCTAACCCCCAGCATACTCAAATCCATTAATATAAAGCACCTATATGAAAAACAGTACAGAATGGGTCAAATAACAAGAGAACAAACAAAACGTTACTCATCAAACCTAATGAGTCTGATAAGAAGGTCAAAAAAATTGTACAGCCTACCAGCTGTAAAACCAGCCGGTTTTACGGCTCCCGGTTAGTGGCCATTATTTCGGTTAGCGGCCGTATGGGACGAGTCGACCCGCTGGCTGGGGCCATTTGCGCTTCAGTTTAGCTGTGTCCTTCGGTGCGTTAGGAAGCTTCTGCTCATTCATCCAAGCATTTTGCTTGTTTTCCATTGTTTTTTGTCAGTGCAACTGCGAAATAAGTAACCATGGCTCAAAAGAAAGTTCCTAGTAAAGTTCCTGTGGCAAAGAGAGTGAGAAACACCATGGAATTTAAGAGAGAAGTGATTGAGATATATGAGAGTGGTATGCAGGTGCTGGAACTTGCCAGGATGTTTGGGAAAAACAAATCAACAATTACAACCATCCTGTGAAATAAAGAACAAATCAAGGACACTGATGTTGCATTCGAAACAAAGGTCACCAATACTGGAACTAATGGAAAAGTTATTGCTATTGTGGATTAAAGAAAAACAAATAGTGGGAGACAGTGTAGTGGAGTCTGTTATTTGTGAGAAGGCAAGGCATTTGCATGAAGATCTTCTGCAGAAAACTCCTGGAACAAGTGCTGCTGATAGTGAATTTAGGGCCAGCAAAGGCTGGTTTGAGAGATTTAAGAAGCGTAGTGGCATACAGTGTTGTAAGGCATGGTGAGGCTGCAAGTTCATACAAACATTCTGCTGAAAAGTTTGTGCAGGAATTTCAGGACTACATAAAGAGTGAAAATCTGAAACCCCAACAAGTGTTTAACTGGGATGAAACAGGCCTGTTTTGGAAGAAAAGGCCCAACAGGACCTACATCACACAGGAGGAAAAGACACTGCCAGGACACAAGTCTATGAAAGACAGGCTAACTCTCTGTTACAAGATGACACAATATCTATTAGTAATAGACATCTCCAGTGAACACTAGAAAGGATAGCCCTTCTAGCATCCAGCCTGTTACTGGGCTTTTGCAACAAAGTCAGTATCCTGGTTCAGTTATCCGACATATTATATAGCTTAAGAGGATTGCAACTGATAGGGTACTAACCAACGAAATATATTTAAAAGGTTTATTATCAAAGTGAGAAAATCTAGGGTAGCAAAGTAAATCAAATATAAAGATATTAATTAAGATATCAATTAGGAGGTTAATTAAGAGGGTAGCTCCTACACTGCTCTCATATACAATAAGTCTGTGCTGAGGGCACATATATATAGATGACTCAGAAGTACCATCAGGTACAATGTCAGTAATTACAATAATATATACAAATAAGAATAAATGTGTGTATGAGTGTGCTCCCGGAAACTCTAAGACTCGACTCAACCAGTGTACGACTGAACTTCTCTTAAGCTAGCTGCACTAACAAACTGACAATCAGAACAGCTTGATTGTCCAGAAAAATGACCAATTCGCAGAACAGCAATATAACAGGCAACAGCAACACAGCGTCAGGAACAAGGAGATAGAAAATCGACCCTAACTGGGGACCATCAGTAGATCCTCCAAAACAGTCACAAAACTCCCTTTCTACTGAAGCTAGGTTCAGCATAAACAATCCCAAACTGTGGCGGTGCACAGATGCCTTATCGAAGTAGGTCCAGAGCTATAGCTTGAGACCTGAGTTTTATCAGAGTGTCAATGTGACACGCAACCCAGAACAACGTCGAATAAGCACTGTCTAGTCTATTCTCTGTGAACAGAGTTACACAGAGTCCTGAGAAGTATGATTCATCTCACCACCGAATGCATACTCTACCCAACAGAGTCTAATGTCGAGAAAACAAGTAGAAAATAGGAGTGAGGTGTTGACTCGACGAGGGTCAGCAGGCCAGAGAGAGAGAGGGAAGAGGAACAACCACCCAGCTCAGGTGTGTTCAGCGACTGACTCCTCCCAGCAACTAGACGCCGGCAGCATAACAGTAGTTTGCCAACTCCAAGGCAGTTACGACACACTCGACAATAATATAAAATATTACATCCTACCTAATAAATATAGCTAAGTTAAATAGGTCAAATAATAGTCTAATAACAGTATAAAGCACGAAAATTATAGAAAATGGAAATATACATTATATACATTGAGGCCCAATTCTGGGAGAGCAATACTCTCATCTTGTGTAGCAATGCAAGTGGGGATTTCAAAGTGAAGCCTTTACTCATGTATCACTCTGAAACTCCCAGAGTGTTCAAGAAACACAATGTCCACAAAAAACACTGTGTTTGCCACTACGCTTCTTAAATATCTCAAACCAGCCTTTGCTGGCCCTAAATTCACTACCAGCAGCACTTGTTCCAGGAGTTTTCTTCACAAGATCTTCATGCAAACGCCTTGCCTTTTCACAAATAACAGACTCCACTACACTCTCTCCCACCATTTGTTTTTCTTTAATCCACAATAATAATAACTTTTCCATTTGTTCCATTATTGGTGACCTTTGTTTCATAAGCACATTTACTCCTTTGGCAACATCAGCCTCCTTGATCTCTTCTTTCTTTGACAGGATGGTTGTAATTGTTGATTTGTTTTTCCCAAACATCCTGGCAAGTTCCAGCACCCGTATACCACTCTCATATTTCTCAATCACTTATCTCTTAAATTCCATGGTATGTATTTCTCACTCTCTTTACCACAGGAACTTTACTAGGAACTTTCTTGGGAGCCATGGTTACTTATTTTGCAGTTGCACTGGCAAAAAACAATGGAAAACAAGCGAAATGTTTGTACGAATGAGCAGAAGCTTCCTTACGTACCGAGAGACACAAACAAACTGAAGCGCAAGCGTCCTCAGCCGGCGGGTTGACGCGTCCAATACAGCCGCTAACCGGGAGCCGTAAAACCGGCCGGTAACCGAGTTGGCCGCTAACAGGAACGGCCGCTAACCGAGGGTTCACTGTACTTTGCTAAGATTTCTTTCTTTAATTCTGTGGTGTTCCTCACTTTCTTTACCAAAGGACTGGCACTAGAAACTTTCTTTGGGCCCATGGTAGCTTATTTAGCAGTCATACACAATAAACAAGTGCCAAAAACAATGGATTATGTAAGTGAACCCTCAGTTAGCGGTCAACTTGGTTAGCGGCCAGTTTTATGGCTCCCAGTTAGTGGCCGTTATTTTGGTTAGCGGCCGTATGGGACGCGTCAACCCGCTGGCTGGGGCCACTTGCGCTTCAGTTTAGCTGTGTCTCTCGGTGCGTAAGGAAGCTTCTGCTCATTCATACAAACATTTCGCTTGTTTTCCATTGTTTTTTGTCAGTGCAACTGCGAAATAAGTAACCATGGCTCAAAAGAAAGTTCCTAGTAAAGTTCCTGTGGTAAAGAGAGTGACTAACACCATGGAATTTAAGAGAGAAGTGATTGATAAATATGAGAGTGGTATGCAGGTGCTAGAACTTACCAGGATGTTTGGGAAAAACAAATCAACAATTACAACCATCCTGTGAAAGAAAGAACAAATCAAGGACACTGATGTTGCCAAAAGAGTAAATGTGCATTCGAAACAAAGGTCAACAATACTGGAACTAATGGAAAAGTTATTGCTATTGTGGATTAAAGAAAAACAAATAGTGGGAGACAGTGTAGTGGAGTCTGTTATTTGTAGAGCAAGGCATTTGCATGAAGATCTTCTGCAGAAAACTCCTGGAACAAGCTGCTGGTAGTGAATTTAGGGCCAGCAAAGGCTGGTTTGAGAGATTTAAGAAGCGTAGTGGCATACACAGTGTTGTAAGGCATGGTGAGGCTGCAAGTTCATACAAACATTCTGCTGAAAAGTTTGTGCAGGAATTTCAGGACTACATAAAGAGTGAAAATCTGAAACCCCAACAAGTGTTTAACTGGGATGAAACAGGCCTGTTTTGGAAGAAAAGGCCCAACAGGACCTACATCACACAGGAGGAAAAGACACTGCCAGGACACAAGCCTATGAAAGACAGGCTAACTCTCATCTTGTGTAGCAATGCAAGTGGGGATTTCAAAGTGAAGCCTTTACTCGTGTATCACTCTGAAACTCTCAGAGTGTTCAAGAAACCCAATGTCCACAAAAAAGATTGTGTGTGATGTGGAAATGAAATCAAAATGCATGGGTCACAAGGTCAATTTTCAAAGATTGGGTTGATGATGTGTTTGGCCCAAGTGTGAAAAATACCTTCAGGATAACAATTTGGGACTCAAGTGCCTCCTGGTACTGGACAATACTCTTGCACATCCTCCAGACTTCGAAGACCAAATGTCTAGGGACTTCATATTTATAAAAGTGAAGTTCTCGCCTCCTAACACCACTCCTCTTCTCCAGCCCATGGACCAGCAGGTCATTTCTAACTTCAAGAAACTGTACACCAAAGCAGTGTTTCAGAAGTGCTCTGAAATGACCTTGGACACTGAATTGACCCTTAGAGAGTTCTGGAAGAATCACTTCAATGTCTACAACTGCATAGGCCTTATAGGTAAGGCTTGGGAGGAGTGACTTCCAGGACTTTGAACTCTGTTTGGGAGACCACTGTAGCCAGGTTGTGTCCAACAGAGGGATTTTGAAGGATTTGAGGCTGACTCTGACGACCCTGTGCCTGTTGTGGAAGATACAGTCATACCTCGGTTAACGATGGCGTCGGATAGCGATAAATTCGGTTAGCGATACATTTTTATGTCAAAATAGTGACTCCGTTAACGATGTTTGCTTTAGTTTACGATATTTGTCCTGGACACGTCCTCGTGGTGCCCAGCTGTGCGGGCACTCCAGGGAGCATCAGTGTGCTATTGTTTACAAGCGAGAGCGACCACCACCCACTCCACCCACGCATTCATATCAGTATATTGTCATTATTCCACTGTTTTTAGTGCTTGCAACTGCTAAATAAGCTACCATGGGTCCAAGGAAAGCTCCTAGTGCTAAGCCTGTGGTAAAGAGGCTCAGAAATACAGTAGAACTGAAGAAGGAGATAATAGAAAAATATGAAAGTGGAGTGCGTATCACTGAGCTGGCCAGGCTGTTTAGTAAAGCGTATACTACCATCGCTACCATTGTGCCCAAGGGAAATACACGTAAATTCAAGGAAGCTGTTGTTGCGAAAGGTGCATATGTGATCACAGAACAGAGATCGCAAGTGCTGGAAGATGTGGAAAATTTGTTGTTGGTGTGGATCAACGAGAAACAGTTAGCAGCAGATATTGTTTCGCAGGCAATAATATGTGAAAAAGCAAGGCAGTTGCATGATGATCTTGTTAAGAAAATGCCTGCAACGAGTGCTGAAGTGAGCGAATTTAAAGCCAGCGGAGGCTGGTTTCAAAAATTTAAGATTCGAAGTGGCATACATAGTGTTGTGAGACATGGTGAGGCAGCCAGTTGTGACAAAAGTGAGGCAGCCAGTTGTGACAAAAGTGAGGCTGAAAAATATGTGCCTGAATTCCAGGGGTACATAGAGGCTGAACAATTCCTCCCCAACAAAGTGTTTAATTGTGATGAAACAGACCTGTTTTGGAAGAAAATGCCCAACAGGACCTTCATTACTCAGGAGAAAAGGCACAGCCAGGACATAAGCCTATGAAAGACAGGCTAACTTTGATGCTTTGTGCAATGCCAGTGGTGATTGCAAAGTGAAGCCTTTACTGGTGTATCTTTTGAAAATCCCTGAGTGTTTGGCAGATGCGGTATCACCAAGTCTAACTTGTGTGTGATGTGGAAGTCTAACAAAAGGCATGGGTCACAAAGGACATTTTCTTAGAGTGGTTCAATGGCGTGTTTGGCCCCAGTGTGAAGAAATATATCCAGGAAAATAATTTGCCACTTAAGTGTCTCCTGATAATGGACAATGCTACTTGTCATCCTCCAAACTTGTAGAGAAAATTGTGGAGGACTTTAAATTCATCAAAGTGAAGTTCTTGCCCCTAATACCACTCCTCTCCTCCAGCCCATGGACCAGCAGGTCATTTCCAACTTTAAAAACTCTACATTAAAGCAATGTTTCAAAAATGCTTTGATGTGACCACAGACATGAATATAACCCTAAGAGACTTTTGGAAAACCATTTCCACATCCTGCATTGTGTACACCTTATAGGTAAGGCTTGGGAGGGAGTACTACTAGGACTTTGAACTCTGCCTGAGAAAATTGTTGCCAGACTGTGTCCTAGAGAGGGATTTTGAAGGTTTTGGGGCTTTGCCTCAGAACCCTGAGCCTGAGCCTTAGCCTGAGCCTGTTGTTAAGAAATTATGGAACTGGGCAAGTCCATTGGTTTGGAGGTGAGTGGTGAGGATGTGGAACAGTTGGTGGAGGAGCACAATGAGAGCTAAACACTGAAGATCTGCAAGAGCTTCAACAGCAACTGCAAGCAAGAGACTACAGGTCAGGACAATGGTTCAGAGGAGGAGGAGGTGGAACAGAGATGGAAGAAGGTGCCTTCTTCAAGGATTAGGGAGATTGTGCCAAATGGACTGAGTGCAAGGCTTTATGGATGAATATCACCTTAACCATGCTGTTGCAGGCCGTGCTGGCAACCTGTACAATGACACAGTGGTGTGTCATTTCAGGGATGTGTTAAAGAATCGCCAGACACAGAGCTCCTGGACAGATTTTTGGTTAGAGAGGGTCCAGTGACTCTCAACCTGGTCCTAGTGGCATTAAAGAAAAAGGGAGTAACCCCAGAAAAGAACTTGCCACCTGCAGTGTTAATGGAAGGGATTCCCTTCAAACACTAGCATACTATACTCCATCCTTTCCCTCCTCCCTCCTCCACACATCAACAACTCTTCAATAAATGTAAGTGACATGTTATTGTACTATATTTACATGTATTTCTTTAATGTTCATTAAATTGTGTATTATTTAATGTCAAAAAGTTCTAAAAAATATTTTATTTTACTACTTTTGGAAGTCTGGAACGGATTAATTTTATTTCCATTATTTCTTATGGGAAAATTGATTCGGATAACGATTGATTCGGTTACAGATACGCCCTCTCTGACGGATTAATATCGTTAACCGATTTTTTCATGAGAGTGCCACAGAACTTGACAGACGCATGCCTTTCTGACATCATCACTACGCCAAATGACTTTGAAAAGGCAATAAATGACATGCCCATGCACTCCGCTCCAGGCCCAGACTCATGGAACTCCGTGTTCATCAAGAACTGCAAGAAGCCCCTATCACATGCTTTTAACATCCTATGGAGAGGGAGCATGGACACTGGGATCGTCCCGCAGCTACTAAAAACAACAGACATAGCCCCGCTCCACAAAGGGGGCAGTAAAGCAATAGCAAAGAACTACAGACCAATTGCGCTAACGTCCCATATCATAAAAATCTTTGAAAGGGTTCTAAGAAGCAAGATCGCCACCCATCTTGATACCCATCAATTGCACAACCCAGGACAGCATGGGTTTAGAGCAGGCCGCTCCTGTCTGTCCCAACTACTGGACCACTACGACAAGGTCCTGGATGCTCTAGAAGATAAACAGAATGCAGATGTTATATACACAGATTTTGCAAAAGCCTTTGACAAGTGTGACCATGGTGTAATAGCACACAAAATGCGTGATAAAGGAATAACAGGAAAAGTTGGTAGATGGATTTATAATTTCCTAACACATAGAACACAAAGAGTAGTAGTCAACAGAGTAAAGTCTGAGGCAGCTACTGTGAAAAGCTCTGTTCCACAAGGCACAGTACTTGCTCCCATCCTATTCCTCATCCTCATATCAGACATTGACAGGGATATAAGCCACAGTGCTGTGTCTTCCTTTGCAGATGACACCCGAATCTGTATGACAGTGTCCACCGTTGAAGACACTGCAAGACTCCAAGCAGACATAAACCAAATCTTTAAATGGGCTGCAGAAAACAATATGAAGTTCAATGATGAGAAATTTCAATTACTCAGATACGGAAAACGTGAAGAAATTAAAATCTCATCGGAGTACAAAACTAATTCCAACCACACAATAGAGCGAAAACTAATGTCAAAGACCTGGGAGTGTTCATGTCAGAGGATCTCACCTTCAAGGACCATAACAATGTAGCAATTGCATCTGCTCGAAAAATGACAGGATGGATAATGAGAACCTTCAAAACCAGGGATGCCAAGCCCATGTTGACACTTTACAGATCGCTTGTTCTATCTAGGCTGGAATATTGCTGCACACTAACTGCACCTTTCAAGGCGGGTGAAATTGCTGACCTTGAAAATGTGCAGAGAACCTTCACGGCACGCATAAGTGCGATAAACCACCTCAACTACTGGGAACGCTTGAAGTTCCTAAACCTGTACTCTCTAGAACGCAGGCGGGAGAGATACATTATTATATACACATGGAAAATTCTCGAGGGCTTAGTACCAAACTTGCACACAAAAATCACTCCCTACGAAAGCAAAAGACTCGGCAGGCGATGTAACATTCCCCCAATGAAGAGCAGGGGTGCCACTAGCACGTTGAGGGACAACACAATAAGTGTGAGGGGCCCAAGATTGTTCAACTGCCTCCCAGCATACATCAGGGGGATTACCAACAAGCCCCTGGCTGTCTTCAAGCAGGCACTGGACAGGCACCTCAAGTCGGTACCTGATCAGCCGGGCTGTGGTTCATACGTTGGACTGCGTGCGGCCAGCAGTAACAGCCTGGTTGATCAGGCTCTGGTCCAACAAGAGGCCTGGTCACGGACCGGGCCGCGGGGGCGTTGACCCCTGGAATTCTCTCCAGGTAGACTCCAGGTATGACTGTACGTAATTAGTGGTGAATATAATTATTGTAGGAAGTTTGAGTTAACGAAGAATGTGTGTAATTTGAAAACTGCTGTATTAGCAGTGCTGTAAAGTGGGGCCTGCCTGTATACATGGTTACATGTAGGTACTCTAATCTTTTGATTGTCAAATGTTCATTTTGATTAAAAAAAATTTACAACTTATTATGTGTCATAAGGAGGGAAGTTTTCTAAATCTTAAATAATGCTATTTACAACAACAAAAAAGTTCTCCAAAATCAGATGATGGATAATTTAGATGATGAATAATTCAGAGGATTGATAATTCAGATGATAGATAATTTACTAGATGAATTTAGATTAAAAATATTTCTTAGCACTTTTTAAATAATTAATGATTTAAAAAATTTCTTAATATGCCATTTGCTACCAAGGTAGCAGTTTTTATAATAATTTATTTGATATATGTGTATCTGTGTTTTGAAAAATGGTTATTTATTACGCACCACATAATACAAAATAATATTGTTAATGGGAGGTTAAATTGCTATGTTAATATATTACTTACATAATAAGTTAATTTTTTGTGTATGTTGAGGCTAAGTAACTGTTTTTTCATATGTTGGAGGTACATGAGTTACACAGGGTAGAGAGTAGAACAATACACACAGGGTAGAGAGTAAAATACAGATGGATATAGGTGCTACAGCAAGCTTTGTTACACATTACATTTGTTACACATGGAGTAAGAGTTTGCATGTTCACATGGTTATCACATTTGTTAAACTCACACACACACACACATGCTGTTTTACAAATTTTAAATTTTATTTTGCATGTTAGTGCATCAGTTGTCTGGGAACTAGTCAGCCATAAACACTACAGTCAGTGTTATTAGTAATGTCTTTTATTTAAGGTTCTCTTTGTGTAATGACACTAGTGCATGGAAAAAGTAAATCTAAAACTTATTTCCTTGATGCTGTTTCCCAGAGTTTTGTTTGATTATAATTTGCAGTGACTTCCAGGTATCTTAGTCTGGAGTCATGACATAGAAGTGACCAGCTTCATGCATACCACAGACATGGCTTAGTGACAAACTTGTGTCACTTGGGTTAGAATCAGAGGATACTGTATATTGTTACTATCTAAACCATTGTATCCTCAAGCAGATATATTACCAATTATTTTAAAATCACAGCTCACAATTAGCCCATGATGTGTTTAGAGAACTTCAATGATGTTTCAGCTCATTCTGGACCCAAATTATGGTTAACTATGCCCCCAGATAATTGTAGCATTAATCAAATACATTTTACTATTTATTTTCGTGACTGAAAGAACACAGTAGCTTTCATATCAGTTGATGTTGTCACTAACCAGTTTGGTAAGTTGAATACATGTCATGCCACTTACTAAGTGTTAATACATACCTCACAGGGAGAGTGACAGCCACTTGGTTTAATGCAGCCATTCAGCGTGTCACACTTGTCATTGAAAATGGTAACAATCGGAAACCTGGTATTTAGAATTAGTCTTGGCTATGAAAATCCTTGCTTTTAGATTTCTCGCTCTTCTCTTTCATAAATATGAATGTAAGGATTGGAATTTGGCAAATTTAAGAAGTTTCAATTTGAAAATATTGAATTTTATATCAAAGACAATTTTTCAATATAACACACACGCAGTTTTATAATTTATACCAAAAATATGTAATTTTTTACCCAATACAGTGGACCCTCGGTTTTCGTTGAAAATTCTTTCCAGAATGCTGTTTGAGTGCCGTTACCGAACGAATTTATTCTCATAATGACAAATGTAAATTAGATTAGTCATTTCAGACCCCCAAAAATACACTTTAAAAAAGCACTTACGAAAATACACTTACATAAATGTTCGAGTTTGGAGATGAACGAAAACCGAGGGACCACTGTAATTTAATGGCCAGATGTCCAAGAATTATTTGTTCTTTTAAATATACTTTTCAGTTTATGCACAATCTGTACTACAGTATTTTACTCATTAAATGTAGATTTGTCTTAAAAAGTTATATGAACAAGCTTATCTTTTCATAACTTTAAATTTGTTTAATGTAATAAATCTTTAATTGTTGCTAGATATTAATACTGGTTTCCTTTGAACATGTTGGTGGTGGTCCTAACAATTAATTTTTTATGTATTTTTGTATGTTTTTTTATTGGTTAATTTTTTGTACATTTATATTATCGGTTCTAGTACCCCTATTTTCTTTTCTTTTTCATCTCTGAGTCAATTATATATACTTCCCATCTATATTTAGTAAAACACAATCTTTTCTTCTTATCTATTTGATTTAGTACCTTGGGTCTCACTATAGTTATGTACAACTAGCATCTTCATTCTTCCTTTTTCTACTAGGTAAGTGCAAGATACACCTATTGGCACATATTTATTGAGTTACTCTTAATTTTAATACCTAGTTTTCTTGGAACTTCAGTATCACACATGCAAACCTTAATGAACATCACAGCGTTTATGTATTGTATGCTCTCAGTATCTGTCACTTTTGCATTTGCATTTTGTTTTATCCTGTTGGCTGTTATCCACAAACTGGGCTCATTGTTCCATGACAGCATAACCTTTTATGCCATCATCCAACAAACGTTGCTTCCAGTTCCATAGCTTGTATATGTTATTATGCCACTGTGATCCACAAGTTGAGCTTCTGGAGCCTTGATCCACTTTCCCTTACATCCCCTTGTTTAACTATTCTATATATTAGGTGACCTATTTTTACTACAACTAATCCATAATTGTACAAAATGTTTGACCAATACTGTGTGTGGGAATGGGGACTCAAAATGTCATTTATTTTTGTCTTTGAATCACAGTTTAGTATACGTACAGTGGTACCTCGACTTACGATGGTCCCCAAACTCACCCTTGTATGTAAGTTTATTTTTTTAAATGCTTTTGTAAGTGTAATTTTGGGGGTCTAAAAGGACTAGTCTATTTTACAACATTTCTTAAGGAGATAAATTCGTTTGGTAATGACACTTGAACAGCATTCTGGAATGAAAAAATATCGTAAGTCGAGGTACCACTGTATTTAGTATTGAGATTCGTCAAAAGCCTCAGAAACTAAGCTAATGCAAAAACAAAATTGGGTATGCACAATAACTGTAGTTGTTGTTTTCAAAATTGATGACCAGCCTTTTACATATATACTCAAGCCATAGAACATCTGAAGATTGTGTTAGAGTTGATGCTGATGGAACACAAGTCTGTAGACTACATGTAGAAAATTCTGAGGATCATTGAAATACTTGTTTTTATTATAAAAGTTTATATTGCTTTATATTGTAAGTTTACTAATACTGTATATCTGAGACATTTTTCTGAAAACTAAATAATATTTTAAACATTGCTTTGAAAACTACTAATGTATTTTAAATATTGCTTTCAAAACTAATTCTTTGCACACAAAACATAATCTGCTATGCATAATATAGAAAGGTATTTAGTATTCTGATGCTCTTAGAAACTACATTAGCTATTAACTAATCCTAGCCTTCAGACTGCCTGGTTTACCTTCATACTGCAACTACAGTGGTACCTCTACTTATGGGATTAATTCGTTCCAGACAGCTATTTAAGTGCCGATACCGAAGGAATTTTTTCTCATAAGAAATAATGAAAATTAGATTAATCCATTTCAGACCCCCAAAAATACACTACAAAAGCACCTACAAAAATACACTTACATAATTGTTCGAGTTGGGAGCTGCTCATAAGTAGAGGTACCACTGTATAATACATAGTACAGTGGTACCTTGGTTAACGATGGTCCCCAAACTCGCCCTTTTATGTAAGTTTATTTTTTTAAAAGCTTTTGTAAGTGTATTTTTGGGGGTCTAAAAGGACTAGTCTATTTTACATTATTCCTTATGGGGATAAATTCATTTGGTAATGGCACTTGAACAGCATTCTGGAACAAAAAAAATATCGTTAACCGAGGTACCACTGTATATAGGAGCTAGATTAGCCATTAACTAATCCTAGCCTTCAGACTGCACTGGTTCACCTACATGCTGCAGCTATACTACATGTATTGTTAGTATTTTAATATAGAGTGCTAAATCCACAAGGGCTATACCATAAAAAAAATGGGAGGTAGTCAGGTTTAATTCAAGGAAGGGGAAGTTAATTTCAATTCCTTGGATCATTAGCCATTTGAGAGCAAGGCATCCCTTTTTAAAGGGTGCTACTAGAGTGTAGTGAATGTTATTCAGTTGCACTTTATCTGATACACTTGTGTTTAAATATAGAGAGTCCCCTGAATGAGCTGTAGTGACGCTTCTAAGCTTTGCTTGCATGGCACCACATCTGCATGCTTTATATATATTGGTAAGTCATTTTTTTACTCACTTGGTTTGCAATTAGCTCTCAAAAGATTCAAGAAAAGACGAATGCTGAATAGTCATAGATTTTGGGGGAAAAGGATCAGTTATAAGAATATTTCTTAATAAATAGGTTTAAAAGTAAACAATTAAAGCTGTTTCTATTTTATTTTTTGTAGCCTTAAATATTTCAGAAATATATTTTGTTACAATATTTTAAGAGTGAAAATTATATATAACTCAAGTCAAATAAGATTTGTTAAATCAGTATATATATAAAATTAGTTAATTTGAAAAATATACATACATAAAAACTTGTGAAATATGTGTAAAAACTATATAAATGCATTTTTATTGATTTTTTTTTTTAAGTACTCTAGGTATAATTATTTAAAAATAGAAATCTCTAAATAATATATAAATGCTAAATTAGTTTTTATTATTAATACTATGCATTTTTGACAAATAACTTCATGCAATAGCCAAGGGTGCAGTGTCTAACCAGCTACAGTCATCAACACCACGACGTGTTCCACTTCAGAGAAACATCGGATGTTTTCTTCTCATGCAGCAGTTCAGGGCAATGCTTGTCAAAAAAATCCTCTACACATTTAGAAACATACTTCTAACTTTAGCCCAGGTATGTTTATTCTCAAACTGAGCTCAATATGAGTGCTCAGAGATTGGGTCTTATTTACATATTAGTAACTAGCAATTTGGTAAGGTCTTTGCCCTGAGTATATCAATTCTTGGGCCTTTGCTTTTTCTCATATACTCTAATAACCTTCCCAGTGCATCTCAATTACTTAAATCAGTTCTGTTTGCAGATAACACAACTTTTGTTATCTCCCACTCAAAGCTGAATTCTCTCATTAACATTATTAATGAGAAGCTCATAAAGGTATCTACTTAGATGATGACCAATAAACTCACTCTTAACACTGACGAGACCTTATACATGATGTTTGGAAACAGAGCTGCAAATGTACAACTAAATACATATACTGATTAGCAGTTCTCACGTTGTAAGACAAAATGAAAGAAAACTTTCAAGCCTGTACCTTGACATTCAGCACATAACAAATCAGTAGACATCCACTCTAATATATGTTACTATTTACCTCAAACAACACTACTTACTTGCACTACTTTCTAATCTATCTTTACCTCACCTATGGTATTTGTGCCTGGGGATACACTACAGCAAAATACCTAAAGCCAATAATAACTCAACAAAAAATGGCTCTATGAATGATTACCCAATCTAATGTCAGGCAACATACTCCCCCATTCTTCAAAAGTTTAACGTTACTTAATATACATGTACACCTCATTTATACCTAACTATGTATCATGTCTAAATAACAACATTGTATCATGTCTAAATAAACTATTATTATTATTTTTTTTTTTTTCAACAAGTCGGCCGTCTCCCACCGAGGCAGGGTGACCCAAAAAGAAAGAAAATCCCCAAAAAGAAAATACCAACCATTATTATTATTATTCTTATTATAATATTCACTCTTACTACTGTGCATTCTATATACATATACAGAAGTCAATTCAAATATAAACCCTGCTCTGAAACTTTTCCTGGATAGCTACAACAGAACTCATAGACATAATACAGGACACAAATATATCTTGATACCCCCCATGTTCATCTTGACCTGTGTAAAAACCAAAGTGCATAAGACTAAAAAATCTGGAACTCTCTGCCCTAGGATTTCAAAGGCTCTCTGTCAGCATAACCAATTTTAGTTCAGGATTAATATTAGAATTTATAGTTCAGTAAATGTTGGTTTCACAGTAGTAGGTGTGAATATTCTGTATAGTGAGTAGGTTTAGGTCTTTGAAGTGTGGAGGGGTTGTCTATAATAATAATATTTTATTTTGACATGATACATGGTTGTACAAAGGAATATAATAGCTAGGTATACATGCCAAAAGCCCCTTTGTATGCAGAGCATTTCAGGGAAACTTAAAATTAACTTATGATTAATAAGGTAATAACAGTTCATATGGTCATTAGCTGAATTACAATGAGTACAAGAGAATTGAGTATTCTATTAGGTAATACTATATGGCTTTAACCCTTAAACTGTCCAAACGTAGATCTATGTTCACTCGCGTAACGCTCCGAACGTAGATCTACATTATTATTTTTCCTGCCTCCAAATTTGGCATGATTGGCCTGCGATGCCTGGTCAGTATAGAATGGGTCTTAACACTCTGTGTGTGCAGTATTAAAAAAATCTGGAGCAAATAGCGTGGCAAACACCAGAGATTCACTGATGTCATGTCATATTAACCCTTTGGGGGTCCAAGGGGTCTCTCTGAAACTCGTTCTCAGGGTCCACGAATTTAAAAAAAAAAAATTATGTTTTCTTATGAAATGATAGAGAATCTTTTTCCGATCATAATGCCACAAAAATTATCAAATTTGATCGAAAACTAACGGAATTATGATTTCGCGAAGTTAGCGGTATCCATGACATTTACGCATCGGCGATTTCGCCCACTTTGAGCCCTATTTTCGGCAAATTCCAATGTTTCAGTCTACTAAAATTATAGCTATTTCGCTAGAACTCCATTTCTTCTATCGATTGAGTACAAGAAACTGCATATTTACCAATTTCAACTACCCAAAATAGTGGTTAGAAAATGGCAATTTGGCAAAAAAAAAGTATCCAAAATGGTTGGGATCGTCTCTAAGATACGTTACTACGTACCACAATCAGCCCTACTCACACTATACTATTCACTCATCTATCCCTACCTCACATATGCCATTTGTGCTTGGGGATGAACATCAGCAACATACCTAATGCCAATAATAACCCAATAAAATACTAGGCAACACCCCCCTCCCACTCTTCAAAGACCTAAACTTACTCACTGTTCAGAACATCCACACTTACTACTGCACAACCTACATTTACAGACCCATAAATTTCAATATTAACCCAGAACTAAAACACTTTCTTGATAGTTGTGACAGGACCCACAGGCACAATACCAGACACAAAAATCTCTATAACATTCCCAGTGTTCGGGTAAATCTATACAAAAATTCAATGTACATTAAAGGGCCTAAAATCTGGAACTCCCTGCCTGAAAACTCTAGAACTTCAGACTCAACCACCATTTTCAAAACTACCGTTAAAAAACTTTTCATCTCCCTGACACACTTCACCATCAACTAACTGCATGAAAACCACCTATTCTCTTCCTTGTAACATGCACACATAAAAAACAAAATAGACTTACTCTTGATATCTGTGATTCCCCCCAACTTACACTTACACTCACCCAAATGACTGTAAACTCAAAATATGAATATAGCTATTGCCTAATAAATCTTAAGCTAGTCATAAGTTTGCCTGAGATACTCCAGTATAGGAGCTTTAATAGAAACTGTGTATCATGCCAAGACAAAACCATTCTCATTACTAAATTTATAAACTGTAATATTCTTAAATGTTTTGAAATACCTCACTATTGTAAATCTATTTAATCACTACAGTTACCTAACTTTAATATCAGTATGCTCCATAACCTGTGTCAGTATAGAGTAAGAATTATTATTAGTCTGCCTGAAATGCCTAAGTATGCTAGGCATGCCTAGGCATTCTTTGTAATTATTATTTTATAATATGTAAAGCACACATTGTAACTAATTTTATAATATGTAAATCCCACATTGTAATCTTACAGAGAAATAAATATTTGAATTTGAATTTGAATATTTTATAATATGTAAACCCCACATTGTAATCTTTACAGAGAAATAAACATTTGAATTTGAATTTGAATCAGGACAGCAGTATTAATTTAGGGGGTCCAAACAGTGAAAGGGTAACAAACCAGTAACATGGTCCCTATCCAAGTGTCTTCTGATTTTACTTCATTTAATAAACTAGTCTTATGGTCCCTAGCTAAGAGTCTGTTGATTTGTTTCACCTAATAAACCATTCATGTGGTCCCTATCCAAGAGTCTTGATTTTGTTTCACTTAACAAACCAGTGATATCCCTATCCAAGAGCCTGCTGATTTTCTTTTAGTGATCCATTCTTATAGTTACTAATGGTTCACTTAATGAACCATTCTTATGATCTGTCTATTGGTAATTAAGCAAGGTATCATTGTACTTATATCACCCAGTCTCTGTCACAAATGTATCTTCATATATAAAATTATTTCTTTAGTTATTTATTAACATTTATCTTAATGTTATTTTTTCATTTTAGTTTTTTAAGTATCTCATATACCTGTTTATGATTTGTAACTTGTTTTTTCTTTCTTTTCAGAATATCATCCCAATTGCTTTCTTAATTTTGGCATTAGTTGTTGTCCAAACTCTGCCTGGAGTCAATGATTCACCACCTCACTTTCAGTTTTCTCTTGATGTGAGTTTTATTTTTTTAACAAATATTTTAAAAATTACAACGGCTGTATTTTTACTAAAATTTGCACTATGTATTTCCACTAAAATTTATTTAAGAGCAAGCCATCAAAACCATAGCAATGAATATTTATTATTTACTTCAATCATTACTAGTGTGAAAGTTTGTTTTCAAAATTTTAAACTGGTAACAGTAACAATGTTAGGTTTTATAACCACTCAGCTGTATTTCTAGCAAATTTTATGAAGCTGTCATCAGTATTCTGATGCAGAGAAAAAGAAAAATTAATGAATTTCACCATTTCATGTGTTAATAATAGAATGATAATAATATTTTACATTGCTATTATTTTTATGCTTTGAAGGGCATGTAGTGGGTAGATATTGCTGGTATCAGGGGTTGATACAGGGTATTTCCATAGGATTGTATTGAATGTCATTCACAAGCTTTTGCTTATGCTCAGAGTGTCTCCATGATGAGCTCCTTAAGTCACCAGTAACTTGTTATTCAGTTATTTTCTCCACCTATATTCTGGAATATAACAGAATTCCTTGGCTAATTTGATGCTAGGTGGCCACTTTAGTCATCAGGCAGAGCATGGTGGGTGACCCACACCACCCCTCAATTCTGAGAATGAGAATTTTTATTTCATTGCAAGTTTACATCGAGATTTTGTAATTACAATCATGAACTGAAGTGCAAGGAGAGCCACTAGCATGCCATGGCATTAATGGCAGCTTAATCTAATGGCTTATAGACTATGTACTTAATACTAGAGAAATTGAATGAGTATGTTATAGATAAACAATAGATTGTAACCGTATAAATTTGTTCAAATTACAATATGATGATATTACATAACAATAAAAATTGGAATTATCGTCTAGGAAAATAACATTGAGCATAGAGTTCTATGTATGTAGTAGGCACAAGAATAAGTGTGAATGTTCTTTACAGTGAGTAGATTTAGGCTTTTGAATATTGGTGGAGTATGCTGTCTAGAGTGGGAATTTGTTATCATTCTGACTGCAGCCTTTTGCTGGGTTATGAGTGGTCTAAGGTGATTTAATGTTGTTGATTCCCATGCACAATACTGAAATACACACACAGTATCTTAGGCATTTTTCTTCTATTTTTATTTTTTATTAACACGTTGGCCGATTCCCACCAAGGCAGGGTGGCCCGAAAAAGAAAAACTTTCGTCATCATTCACTCCATCACTGTCTTGCCAGAGGGGTGCTTTACACTACAGTTATAAAACTGCAACATTAACACCCCTCCTTCAGAGTGCAGACACTGTACTTCCCATCTCCAGGACTCAAGTCCGGCCTGCCGGTTTCCCTGAATCCCTTCATAAATGTTACTTTGCTCACACTCCAACAGCACGTCAAGTATTAAAAACCATTTGTCTCCATTCACTCCTATCAAATACGCACACGCATGCTTGCTGGAAGTCCAAGCCCCTCGCACACAAAACCTCTTTTACCCCCTCCCTCCAACCTTTCCTAGGCCGACCCCTACCCCGCCTTCCCTCCACTACAGATTTATACACTCTCGAGGTCATTCTGTTTCGTTCCATTCTCTCTACATGTCCGAACCACCTCAACAACCCCTCCTCAGCCCTCTGGATAATAGTTTTGGTAATCCCGCACCTCCTCCTAATTTCCAAACTCCGAATTCTCGGCATTATATTCACACCACACATTGACCTCAGACATGACATCTCCACTGCCTCCAGCCTTCTCCTCGTTGCGACATTCATCACCCATGCTTCACACCCATATAAGAGTGTTGGTATAACTACAGTGGTACCTCGACTTACGATATTAATCCGTCAGAGAGGGCATATTTTAAGGCGAAACAATCGTTACACGAATCAATTTTCCCCATAAGAAATAATGGAAATAAATTTAATCCATCCAAGACTTCCAAAAGTAGTTAAATAAGATATTTTTTAGAACTTTTTGACATTAAATAATACAGAATTTAATGAATAATACCTAAATACACATGTAAATATTGTACAATAACATGTCACTTACATTTATTGAAGAGTTGTTGATGTGTGGAGGACGGTAGGAGGGGAGAAGGTGGAGTAGTATGCTAGTGTTTGGAAGGGGAATCCCCTTCCATTAACACTGCAGGTACCAAGTCCTTTTCTGGGGTTACTTCCCTTTTTCTTTTAATGCCACTAGGACCAGCTTGAGAGTCACTGGACCTCTTTCTAACAATAAATTTGTCCAGGGAGCTCTGTGTCTGGCGATTCTTTAACACATCCCTGAAATGACACACCACTGTGTCATTGTACAGGTTGCCAGCACGGCCTGCAACAGCATGGTTAGGGTGATATTCATCCATAAATGCTTGCACCTTGCTCCACATTCCACAAATCTCTTTAATTAGTGAAGAAGGCAATTTCTTCCATCTCTGTTCCACCTCCTCCTCCTCCTCTGAACCATTGTCCTGACCACTGGTCTCTTGTTCCAGTTGCTGTTGAAGCTCTTGCAGATCTTCAGTGGTTAGCTCTTCCTTGTGCTCCTCCACCAACTGTTCGACATCCTCACCACTCACCTCTAACCCCAAAGACTTGCCCAATTCCACAATTTCTTCCACAACAGGCTCAGGCTCAGGCTCAGGGTTCTGAGGCTCAGCCCCAAAACCTTCAAAATCCCTCTCTAGGATACAATCTGGCCACAATTTTCTCCAGGCAGAGTTCAAAGTCCTGGTAGTCACTCCCTCCCAAGCCTTACCTATAAGGTTTACACAATGCAGCATATGGAAATGTTTTTTCCAAAATTCTCTTAGGGTTATATTCATGTCTGTGGTCACATCAAAGCACTTTTGAAACATTGCTTTGGTGTAGAGTTTTTTAAAGTTGGAAATGACCTGCTGGTCCATGGGCTGGAGGAGAGGAGTGGTATTAGGGGGCAAGAACTTCACTTTGATGAATTTAAACTCCTCCACAATTTTCTCTACCAAGTTTGGAGGATGACAAGGAGCATTGTCCATTATCAGGTGGCACTTAAGTGGCAAATTATTGTCCAATAGATATTTCTTCACACTGGGGCCAAACACGCCATTGAACCAATCTAAAACAGACGAACCCCTACTCTCACCAACTGAGACAGCAAACAGACTTAATGTTTTCTTCTCCACCATAGGAAAGAATCTAGCGAGTAGGATCCCAAGCTCGAACACTCGTCCAACAGACTACCTCACCAACTCCTACCCAGATACACTATTCCTAGCTCCTACCAACTCAATTGAAGTCTCACTCATAATCAACACCCTTAAAAACAAAGCAGGAGACATAAACAGCTTACCACCCTTTATGTACAAAAAAGCTACACATGTACTGTCACCAATTATAGCAGCATTATTCAATAAATCCATTGAATCTTCAACCTTCCCATCAATTCTCAAAATAGCTAGGGTCACCCCGATCCACAAAGGAGGTGACCAAACTGACTTGAACAATTATAGACCAATCTCAAATTTACCACTGCTTTCTAAAATCTTCGAAAAATTAATTCATAAACAAATCTATTCCTACCTCGTCTCACACAATGTACTAAACCCCTGTCAATTTGGATTCAGGACCAACAAGAGCACAAACGATGCTATAACACACATGTTAGAGTTAATATACACCGCACTTGAGAAGAAAGAAGTTCCGCTGGGAATATTCATAGACCTACGCAAAGCATTTGATACAGTCGACCATGATTTATTGCTCACAAAATTAGCGCACTATGGTATTAGGGGCACCCTCAACTACCTAAAGTCGTACCTTAGCAACAGAAGTCAGTACGTGAACACAAATGGAGAGAACTCTTCCACACAACAAATTACAGTCGGTGTCCTCAAGGTAGTGTCCTGGGGCCACTCCTATTCCTCATTTACATAAATGACCTACCGAATGCATCACAACTACTCAAACCCATTTTGTTTGCAGATGACACAACATATGTC